>JAHWFO010044110.1:792214-820013 GCA_023313115.1 Rhysida immarginata | reverse complement strand
AATTATTGGGGGAGGACAAGAGAAATCGAACTTTTTTTTTTAAATTTCAGTGGATCAACCTATGATCGTGGGAAGTCGTGGCTCTCCACCGAAAGGAGCCTCACGTTACACGAGTCCTTTTTGGTAAGACTGTTATTTATAAACCCCACCCACTTGCCACGCGTCCCGTTTCCTGGCTCCTCGCCTAAGTGTTTTATTTACAACGGTTTTAATCAAACATGAAAACCTGGAAGTCAATCGAAAGAACCGGGAATGAATGGGGTTAGGGACTGTTACACTCGCTTATCCGTCACCCCCTCCTTTTGAAGGTCATTTTTATGCCTCACTTGGTATTTAACCCAAAGAGAAAAAGGTGAACAGAGGAATTTCCAGACGGAGTAACGACTTTCGTATACTTTTTTTTTCCTGATCATATGATCAATCTATGACAAATTTAAATCGTGTCCCATAGATGGGGAAACTTTGGTAAAATGCTTTGTAAGGACTGATAATTAGACTGGAAGAAAATAGCAGAATTATTATTTCTATGTTAAAATTAATAATTTTCAATTATTTCAAAATATCTTCCGTTTAATATTTTTGAAAAATTAATCTAGACTGAATTTTGTTGTCCTTTATAAAACTTCACCGCCGGATTAAGGGGCGAGTGCCCGGGGCGCCAAACGTAGGGGGCGCCAAAATAAGACCGCATCACGCTTAGGAATATCCAAACGAGTTCTCTGGGGCGCGAAACTGTCTTTTAACAAGGCCATGTAATATTTCGCACTGGCGATGTAATATTTCGTCCGGCCCTGTAATATTTCGCAGTGGCCCTTATTAAAAACAGATTACGAAAAGATGACGTATAAATATAAGACTGTGTTAATTTAAAACTTACCATTAAAAACATAATATTTATCCAAACGTTTTTACTAACCTAATTACCATAAAGTAACTCAGAGTCAAACCTCCTTCATTTTTACTCCACAACAATAAACAATATAGATAGTATTTAAATTAATGTAATAAATTATTGCATTAAAAATAGCAATAGAGAAGCAAAGAGCTTGAACCTCATCCCATTTTAACCCACCGTTAATTTCGCAAAGAAAGACTTCCTTCCATTCGCTAAAAAAAAAATTCATTTTCAGTCGCGACGGGCGAATGTGAAACTAGGGCACTTGAGGAGAGGAGAGGAGAGGAGGGGGGGGGGTTACAATTTAAATTCCCTCTTAATTTTAAACTTCTTTTTCATTCCTTAAGCATTTATAAAATTTAATTATCAAGATGTTAAACTTTTCTAATATACATTAAGATTTAAAGAATATTGTGGGGTTTTTTCCCTCTCTCTCTTACTTATGCGGGAAAAGTAGGCAATTCTCTTATGACGAGTTCTTTTATTTACATAACAATTTAAATGGCCAGGAAAAAAAAAAGTTTATCACTCGTTTAGAAAAGTTAAATTAAGCTAGGGTTATTTTAAATATAGATTAAGTTATGTTAACAAATTAGATTATTACATTATTGATGCATAAATCTTATGACTGTGGATTTTAAACGCTTATAGTTTCTTTTTCACACATTTTTCTATTTTAATTTGCGTTTATTTAAACTAGGTGAGGATCCCGAAAATCATTTTTTTAACGCCTTGAAAATATTTCAGTGCAAGAAACTTGAAATTCGTTTCTTTAAAGCATTTTTGTTTCTTTAAAGCCTTTTTGTATAGACGAATCTGTGTACGGCCTTTGATGAGGTTAAGCCATTTGGGTATGCTTAGATGCTTGGGTCTTAAAAGTATTTTTGCAGGGGGCGAGTGTGGAAGGGGCGATAGTGGACGGGGCCAAAGTGGAAGGGGCCAAAGTGGAGTGAACCGCTTAGATTAGTTACGAAATAACCTAATTTGTTTCACTTACAAGGAAACTCCAACATTTGACTCACCGAATTTGATAAAAAAAATTCTACGAGTAGCTTTCACCCAATTAAATATCCATGCAAAGCCATTCGATGCCCTTCTCAAAATTTTCTGAGAAAAAAAATTCATAAAGTTTATCAACAATGTACGCAGTTTATATTTAAATCCTACTCTTCAATTCGGATGTTTATAAATAAACTTTATGACATTTTTATTCCTCGGAAAATTTTGAGAAGTGCATCGAATAGCTTTGGATGGATATTTAATTGGGAGAAACCTACTCGTAGATATTTTTTTATCAATAAATTCGGTGAGTCAGACTACGTGGAGTCTTCTTTTTAGTAATTTCGCTGTAAAAATTTCAGTTTCCAAAGCTCTTTCTAATAGAATAATTTCACTTTCACTTTAGCAGAACTTAATTTCATAGCTGCCTAAGATTACATTAAACCTATCCCCTCTATAATGAACTGTCTTTGGATGCAGTTTTATAGCACCGCCATTTGAACTTAGTAGTGTAAAAAAGGGGAAATGTACAAATTGAGATTTGAATGAACACCTTTTTTTTAACTCTTATATTACACTTGTTGGTTAATATTCTGCTTTTTTAATAAATTTTGAACACAGAAAAATTGGACAGTTTATTTATTTTTTCCATTTCTGTTTATATAGGCTTAATATTTTTTCTTTTATTCCATTTACTTGCCTGTTTTGTGCACTGGCTGAATATTCAGAGGATGCGGCTAGTTCGGCGCTCGAATAGCTGCTCTTGCTACTGCTACTGACGTTCGCCGATTGCTGTATACTACTTCGTCGAATGGACGTGGACTCTTGCACGAGGCTCGTTCTCCTTACACCGGTCGAACTGCTGCTTTCTTGGAGGGACGACACGGCCGAGTGCTTGGTACTCGAGCTCATCGTTGAGCTCGAAAACGACGACTTCTGCTCTCGTTTGGACATCCCAAACGACATTTTGAACGGCGTTCGATGTAGCCGTTACTTAACTTAAGGTTCTCAGGTCCGCACTATAGCATTCCTCCTCTTGGTCTTGCACTGTTATTTTTTTTTCCAGGACGCTCTCTTTCGATCGGTGCGTTTTTATGTATTAATCCTGAATGAAGAACCTTCTCGTCAGTTTTAATCCTCCGCTCGAGAAGTCCCCAACAAAAACTGGGTGAAGACGACGTGGAATCCTCTTTCGACGAAACCCAGATAATTGTCGCTCCACTTCACCTGGGACCTTTTTTAAAAATGATCGTGCCGTAATCGTTGCGAGAGAAGGAAACGTCTAAAAGAGGAGAGAAGTTGGCGCTTACGCGGGCCATACTCATGATGAGTCATCCTCCAACTAAGCTGACAATGACTTTGAGAGAAAAATCACTCCTAAAAATGGAGTCTTCTCTAAGATGAAATAGTTGAAATATTTTCCCATGATAAAATGAATTCATTCATGCATAAATATACGTCGGGTATTTCAACAGACAGGGATAAAAAAGCAAACAAACACACACACACGCATAAAGGAGAGGATGGGAAACGAATAATCAGAAATGTAACGTTCCATTAAAGTCACCGTGAAGCCCAGTTCTTACGCTGTGTCACCATGATTTGTTAGCTTTTTGTTAAAAAAAAATGGAGCTCGGCTTGCAACATAAGCCAAGTCTGTCTTCACGTCTTTAATTGTTTATTTAAAACATAATTATTTTTAAAATAATGACAGAGACATGTTTGCTGTTAGCATTTACGAAGAGAGGTGAGCAGTACTTTTGGGAAACGTGCAAAGCAGTTAGGTGACGCAGTGAAGCCTAGTTGGTGTTGATCGGATCGGGAAAGAATCCCAAGAAATCTACCACAGTGTGTTTATTAATCTTCACCGAGCTCTTTAATGGAACAAATTTAGCATTCCTGCTCCGTCTTAAGTGCAGCCATTAAACCTAAAAATTCAACTCTGAATCATAAACATAAATGAAATAATGAAAGAAGTGAAAAACATGATTCTACTCTTTCAATGTTTCTTAACCTTTCTACTTAGGAATTTTCCTTAAAATAAAATAATTAATGAAATGTTCCAAATGCATTTGAAATATTCATTATTTAATCCTTAACTCACACTTACTTATAGAAATAAGTGTATAAGTTGAAAATTATCTCTCTATAATAAATGAGTTTTTAAAAGGCTTTTAAAGAGTTCCAGATTTTCTCAAGTAATAAATTGTCCTTTGTATTGTCCTTCTTAATAAGATTTATAGAGGCCTTATAATACACCATAGTTCAAAAATAAGTAAAAAAAAATTTGACAACTAGTTTCGGCATTTATTCCCGCCTTTTTCAAGTCTACACGATTATTCCCGCCAGATTTTCTTTTTAGATTTTATGATCTGGTAATTACCGTATTTCGATATTTTATACAACCTTCATTTTGAAAGACATTATTATTATTATTATTATTATTATTATTATTATTGCATTACTTTTATTCTGAAGAAATTTTAAAATTCTGTTGCTAGAATGGTATCTTTATCTGCATTTTTTTTTATACTGATGCATGTAATGTCAAGAGATCTGTGTAGACGCATAAGAAATAAGAAAATACAATTCTAAGAACAAAACTCAAATATCCATATGCTATTCATATCAAAAACAAAAATAATTTTTGGAAGGTGATAAAATAATAAGCCAAAAACTGCGGACAATTGAACACAAGAAGGAACAAAAGAGGAAATAATGGGTCATCAAATATTTGCTTTGTGGATTTAAATGTTTCGTCTTTGGTTCTTTCTTGAGTTGCTGGAAGGATAAGTGTTATTTTGATAAAGATCTAAAGGAGCGCGAAAACTAAATCTTTGATTTTAATAATAACTACTTAATTGACTTTGTATCTATTTGACTTATCTATCAACAAGATCAATTATTTCATCCGAATTACCAATCAGTGTTTTAGATATAAATTAGTAATAAAAAACCAGTTAATTAAAAGCATTGTTACTATATTCGCGAAGTTGGTAGTTCCGTCGCCAATTTTTTTCATTTTGACATCAGATTCGGATAGAGCATCAAAAAGTAAGTAAAAGTTATAATAATAGGCATACATGTTCCCTAAAAGATAGGTCATATCTGCCTTTTATAACTTTTACTTACTTTTTGATGCTCTATCCGAATTTGAAGTCAAAATCAAAAAATACGAAAAAAAACTGGCACCAGAACGACCGACTTCGTGAATTCAGTAACGATATTAAAAATAAATTATAATTGAGGTGTACAGCAGTGATTAAGACGATGTTCGTGATAACGGAAGTAAACAAATTCCTTCCTCATCCTATTTGCCACTACACAGAGTGATCCATTTTAAGTATCTCTAATCAGTGCCTTCTGGATGGAACGTCATCATATTTGAGGCGTAAAGTTTTAGACCACGAGGAAGGGATTTTCGAAATAAAAAAAAATCAGTTCCAAAAATCTCTGTTAGAGCTGAGAGTTGGCGCTATGAGAGAATTTGCGCCATACAGCAACTAACGAGGTATAAAAACGACTGTGCGTGAAACTAACATTCTTCGACTAGCGTGACCGTTCTGAGCCTGTTTGAACGCACCTTGCTTGCTAATTCTTCCGCTTGTAGCGCTTTCTCCCCCCATGTCGTAGAATTTTGGAACTAAGTTTTTACTTTGTAAAACTCTTTCCCCTTTGGTATGAAATTTATAACCACCAGCTATGATGGTGTTCAGTCCATTACAGTATTTATCTTTGCAAATGGTGAGGATACTTTAATTTGAGACACCCTGTATATATTAATGTCGTTAAAGTATTCAAAAAGAAGACAATTTTTTTTATTTTTTTACACTTTAAGTTAATGTAAACTTATGAATTTTTCGAGAAATTAAGCGTCATGTAAACTAAGCTTAGGCAGGATAAATCATCCTATATAAGTTTTGATACGATACTAAACAATTTAAAAAATTTAAATAACGATCGCTATATCTACTTAATTGTATTAAGTTGATGCATAAGTTCGTAGCATTTTGTTTGGCATAGCAAAGGGAAAAAACACTACGAACTTATGCATCAAACCTTTTTTTATGACTAATAATGTCTAAATAATATAGACTAATAATGAATTAAAGATTCTTTACCTTTTCTTGGGTTCGTCAGCAGCTGCAAAGAGTAAAATGGGAAATTTCGATTAATAAGAAGTAGACGATGATTTTATATTTTATACTCAGAAGTATGTGAGTTAGTTAAGGTAGATAAGATCTTAATATCTGAAGAGGAAACATGCGTGTCACAATGAATTTTGCCAGAAATATTAAGCAGTTAATATCATTAAAACATGATAGTAAAATTGCGTATTTAAATACGTTAAGTTGTTCAGAAACTTTACTCCAATGGCCATTGAATACTGAAGACTATACAAATGAATCTCCAATTACATCTTTATGAACTTCGTGCAACTTTAGAGACCGTCATAACGCCTGTGCAAGAAGCATCAAATAGCTGAATAACGCAGGTATTCTCATTGACGACATTGGACTCCAAGAGTTAGCAACCTACTTGCGAAAAGAGCAAGGGGGTGAGGGGTTGAAATCTCTGACGTTTGAAATCTGTTTAGTATGGATTTGTTTCCTGAAGGTGTAATAGGGAATTGAAGTCATAAAATATTTTGTACGAATATAAGTCGATTGGATAAAAAGAGTGAAATCAAGTGAAAAAAAGTTTCACCCGTTTATTGGAGCAATAAAGGAAGATGGTCAAATCCACAATGCTTTTAGAATTTGGCAAAACCGTTGTATACAAGCAAAAATTTCAGGGTTCATGTGGTGGTGGGGGGGGGGGAGAGTGTATCTAAATTGAACTTACGGCTGAAGTTCAAGTTAATGGAAGCGGACACTTCGCCGAGCTTGTTCTTGGCCTTCACCTTGTAGAGTCCAGCGTCTGCTTCGATCACGTTGTCGAGTTCAAGGACGACAAGGAACTTGTTGCGGGCAATTTCTGTCATCCGAACAGTGGTCCTCGCGTCCGTTTTAATCGGGTCCTCCCCCCTGTACCATTGGATTTCTGGTGCAGGATGGGCGAGGAGTTGACACTCGAACAAGAGTTTGTTGCCATCATCCTCTTGTCGTAACTGGGGCTTTTGGGTGACACTTGGCGGAAGATCCTCCGTCACCCCCATGGCGGAGTTCTTAGCAGAGACCCAGGAAAATCAGTCTTCGGTGCATCAGCAGCAGCCACCTAGGAGAGACAACAAATTGAAAAACAAAACAAAACAAAACAAAGAACTCGTTCAGAGAGCTCGATATTGGGATTTAAAATTTAATAAGAAGCCAACTATTCAGAATTATTTTCTGTTACGTGAAATTCGTTTAATTTACTTTTTTATTTAATATATCATTTCTAAAGAGAAATAATTTTTATTTGAATATAATTAAGTAATTTTGAATTAGCCTGTCTTTTTTAACCGATCATAATTTATATGAGTTAACAGTTTCATAACATTTAGGATATTCTTAGAATTGTTATTCTTTTATGGACAAGAACTTTGTCTGCGATGGTATTTACTTTAAAATAAATAAGATTATGAAATCCAGGAAGAAGATTTAAAAAAAATAATTCAATATTTATACATTTGTTTTTTTTTTTTATTATTAGGTAGTAGCTGGGTTTTATGAAATGTTGGATTTCTTTCAGTTCGAGATTCACAACTAGATTCTTGTTTCGCTCAACCTTTTCCAAACTAAATAAACTTCGCCGCCGCAATAGAGTCAGCTTATTTTCATTCGCCTTCCCTCTTTACCTGCCGATGTGGTCAAAAGAACCGCTTCTATCTGCACGTGGAATTACCGTCAAGTTTTTTGGGATAAATATCCACGGAAACCTTCATCCTTCTGCGAAAATATACCCAGCTAGAAGAGTACAAGGTTTCGCAATGCCTTTTGATCCCTTTTGACGCACCAAAATGTGAAAGAAAAGAAAGAAGCACATGCGTATTACTGCTTCAAACAACTGTCGAGCATATGTGATCTCGGTTAACAAACTTACAAGAAGTTTTTTGCAACACTTTAGCGAGTGTGATAGCTCCAAGATCCTTTTGTCGTCACAACTGAAAACCAAAATAACACATTCAAATCAATGGATAAGGACGAGCGAGAAGGATGGTTGAAATTGAGAGCCTTCTTTTCTCTCCCAATTACAATTCTCTTACAAGACTACTTAGAATAAGGTGGATGTTGACATAAGGGAGGGGTCAGAATGCAGACAGACAGCTATTCGGGCATCATCTGTTTCCTCTCCCTTCATCTATCAGTTATTATGTAGGTCATGAAACAAGAGGAAGGCAATCTTATTCCCTTCCTGAATTTTATTTAAGCTTCTTTTCGCATCCTCGGGTGAACGACCAACCTGATATTTTGCTGACAGCATTTAAAAAAAATGAAAAACCTTATAAAAAAAATCATCATTTGGAACAGAAGTTGACGCAGCTTTTATTTTTAAAACTTTTTTCAAAGAAAAAAATAAGAGAGAGAAAGGGCGGGGAAGGGCTGGGGGAGGGGGAATAAGATTCTTAGACAAAGGTTCATTTTATTACGATTCAATAATATTTGTGAATTAAAAATTGTAAAATAATGTAAAAAATTTGTAAAAAAAAAAAAAAAATTAAACTCCTGTTTCATGTTAAAAAACGCTTACTGAGGCTAAGTCATTTTTTAATTAAATCGTTTCTTGTATAATTTCCTGTATGATTAAGGTTTTGAATTTTGTTTCTATTTCTCTACCTTTAAGGTTCTTTTGTGGATAGATATGATTTATATCCTCAGTTCAGTGACCTTGTTTAGCTAATCCCGCATTACAAAATTAAAATAAAAACCCATTCAAAGCTTTTCTGAGGTTTCACTTTCAGAGCAAACTACTTAGTACATCATTCGTCATTCCCAAGGAGAACTAAATTCTCGGCCAGGGAAAATTTCCATTAGTCGAATTTCAAAGTGTTCTTTGTAATTCATTAACAAGACTCTCTAGTCAAAAGGAAGATGCTCATTTTTGATTAAAAGTGTTTAGGGCAAGGAGGAGCTTAAAGGCTGTGGGGGTGGGAGAGTGAAAGAACCGGGTTCAACATTTCAGTGTTGCCCGCTTTCGGACGTTTTTGCGTGGGCGGCTCGGGCTTCGAGAGCCTCTTTATGGAAACAACGCTAAGAAGTTGTGGGGGCAGAAAGAGCACCGCCTCCAGGTGCCAAAGACAAGGAATGTCAGAAGAAATTCCATTCTTTAAGACACCTTCAGCAATTTCTCGTCGTCGTCTTCATCTTTCTTTTTCTTTTTTATCGTTCCTCTTCAACTTCCTCTTTCCCAATGATAAATTCCATTCTTCTTGGAAGGCAGTGAACATCTTTGATGCTATCTCCCCCCTTCCTCCTACTGCTCTACATATGTTTATGCTTAAAGATTAAAAAAAATAATTTACTCCCTTACCATTTACAGTGATGTTACCATTTATCACCAACAGCATTTAGCCTTTAAGGATTAGGACTTTCACTAATTTTAGAATATCGACCTTCTTAATTGCTTTTATTATTATAGTTCTCGTTAATTTTCTTCTTCTTTAATATTCAGTACATATCACATCTTATAGATTTTCAAAATTGCAATTATTATTAAACTTTAGCTGTCAATTAGTGTAGAAATTTTGAGCGAGACGGGACAATTTTTCCATTACCTGTCTTCTTAGATTTTCAAGTATTTTTGTTAAAAAGATATCATGATGAATTAAATTGTCATCTATCTGCATTCTTCAAAACTGTTTTTGGTGAAAACACTTCCTCCATCTATTTATTTATTTATTTATTTATTTATTTATTTGTATTAGCTCCCGCCCTCTCCATGATTTTTTTTAGTCAGAGGTCAAATTCGTTTAGCCTGAATTTGATGCGGTATTTTTCTGACCACCTAAGTCTTAGAACTGTTTCATCCTAACTTTATATTTGTTATTATAAAAGTGGCATCATTATGAACACTTAGGAAAGTCGTTTTCATTGGGATTTCTAACACCACTGTATTCAGAAGACTAAATCTCATCACCTTAGTTAGAAGCTTATTCTATTTCCAATGTTTCTGGCAGACTTCTATGACGCAGTAAGCTGATTCATTACCTAAAAATGGTTTGATACTTGATATTTAAAGTCACCGCCTTTAAGCTTCAATCCACCTAAGTTGTGCCTTATTTTATTACTAACTTTTATTTGGGAAAATGATAATTTAGATAAAGATTGGAAACAAAAAGGAAAAATTTCAAGAAGAAATTATGGAACCAATAGTTCAAGAGAAGAAAGTAAATTTTTAAAGGACTTTAGCTGAATTATTACTTTGATAATAGTTGATAATGCAAATATATTGTGTAAAACCTCTACTAGGACATTATAAAAATCTTTGAAGTATATTAATACAAAGCGACTGTTTTGTTTTCCTGAAAGAAAGGATAGTGTTGGCATAAAAGGAAGAGCAAAATCCAGGCCTCATTGATAATGAAGGAATTCCAACTGAAGATGTCTTAGAAGATGTTTTTAGAATATACTTTTATGTTTAGTTGAATGGGAAAGGACAATGGGAACGATTCTACTGTCAATCTATTTCCACAAGAAAATATGCCTCTTTTACTCTATGACCACGAGTGGACAGGAAGTGAGATGGCGGATCATGAATTTTCAAATGAAGCAAAGGCAATGTGAGGAATTCGATAGCCGCCAGGAAAACTCTTTGGATCTAAAACGATAGCAGATCTTTGGAAACACAGATAAGATGGGCTATATGATTTGCAAGGCGTGAAAAATGGCTTGAATCGAGGCCTCCAGCTCGCTCAGACAAAATGGCGGCGATTGTAGGCTGGCAGCAGATGTGCGATATGGAAACTGAGATGGAAACTTTTTTAAATGCGCAGCAAAAAGATTGTAAAAATGCACAATATGATTTTTTATTCACAATATTCTTCACATTAAAATACAGGGTGATTATAAAGTCACTATACATTTTGGTGAAAACTCCGTTTTATTACAGCAATTGCAGTATGCATCAACCAGATAATCATACCAGGATACATTCTTAGTAAATTTCAATGTGTCCCCCTTGCACATCCCGGCACAGCTCCCAGCATTCCACCGTGGCCCGGAAAACATTGCGCAACATTGCGGTGTAATGTCCTCCACCGAGGCTGTAATCCGTTGTTTCAGCTGTGCAATGGTGCGTAATCCTGACCTGGTACACCTTGGACTTGATAAAACCCCACGCAAAGAAATCCACGGGGGTCAAATCTGAGGACCGGAGCCCACAGTTTTGACGAGCCCTGACCAATCCATCTGCCTGGGAATGCGTGATTCAGTTAGTCCCGAACGATGTTGGCCAAATGGGATAGTACCCCATCCTGTTGGAACACAACGGTATCCTAAATCCTTCATCTCGCAATTGTGGCTCCAGGAATTGCTCCAACATGTCGAGATACACGGTACCATTGATAGTCCCCTCGGCAAACAAGAAGGGCCCATAGACCTTTGACTGTGTAAGTCCCATACACACATTCACTTTGGGTGTGTTTGGGTGTGCAAATAAATGAAATTCGTTAATGATTTCACCAAAATGTATAGTGACTTTATAATCACCCTGTATTACAATAATGTATTTTAGATTTAGTAAGCTAAACTGGTTTTTTGAAGGAGAATTATTTTGTACGTATTAAGGAATTTAATTCCGTCCGCGAAAAAAGATGGCTATCAAAAACAAGCGACCGGCAAGCTGTCTTCAAGAGTGATTATTCTCCATGACAATGCACGCCCACATGTCGCAAAAGTCGTTGTGGATGTACTAGCCAAGAAGAAATGATTATCGAAGATCTTTCTTACAGCCCGGATTTGTCCCCTTGTAACTTTCATCTCTTTGAAGAAACTCCTCAAAGGACAACGATTCAACACTTTCAAAGGGGTACAGGAAGCAGTTATGGACTGGTTCAAACAGCAACCCACATTAATTTCCCGTCCCCCCAAAACAGTGGGATGAACGTTTAAACGCCATAGGTGACTTCTTTTGAGAAACCTGTGTACAATACTGTTAATTAAACATCACTCTTTCCATTTGCTTGTGATTCCTGTTCCCCTCCTTCTTACAACACCTACTTCAGTCGAACGGGTTTCATTTGAACACGCTTCGTAATCCCACAGTGTCAGTTTAAATAATTATACGATGGTTTTAGTAATATTATATTTAATACTGAATCAATTGGAGAATTTTGAGAATTCTTTAATTGATTCAATATTAAATATAGGATTAATAAAACCATCGTCTAATTATGTAAACTCTAGTAATACATAAATAATTCTCCTTTAAAAAGTCAGTTTAACTTATTAAATCTAAAATACATTATTGTAATATTTTAATGTGAAGAATATTGTGAATAAAAATCACATTGTGCATTTTTACATTCTTTTTTGCTGAGCATTAAAAAAAATAAAAAAAAAAAAGCAAAAAACATCTCAGCTGTATAACATCGCATATCATCTGCCAGCCTACAATCGCCGCCATTTTGTCTGAGTGAGCTGGCCTTGTCTATAGGAGGCCTTGCTTGAATTCAATAAATTCAACGGTGACTTGCATCTGGTATGTTCGAAACTCCAGACAAGGCCGGAAGTGCAGACTTTGCCAATTATAATTTATAATGTCTAATCAAAGAATGGTAAGCGAAGAATTTGCCTTGGAACTCAGAAGAAATGTTAGCCAAATAAATAGCTAAAACAAAGGAGAAATGTCAATTTTAATTGTGTCAGTTTGGAAAAAATAAGACATCTGAGATCTTCATATCTGAATAAATAATAAATGACTTCTACTTTTATGTACATTTTTTCACTTGGACATAATATTGTCATTTTTAATATTGATAAAAATCACTCGTAGGACAATTGTTCTCTGCTGCTCAACCAACACTACTTCTGCAAAAGGCCAAAGCACAATATAATATTCGTTTCGTTATATCTTTTCGGTGTCCTCGCAGAGATATTATTTAAGTTATGTTTTGCTTCTCTTGTGACGTCGTGTTAAGATCTTCGTTTAAGAGATGTTTCCTTAGCTATTGTATGAAGACATGCCGACACAGTCGATTCGTTTATGATACTTAGTCTTAAACCCATTTTTCAAAGGATAGAAGTCTCACAGACTTCCAGAACATTTTTTTCATGAACATGACTTCACATTTATTTTTGTGTAAGTGAATGAAGAACGGCTTACTAAACGACTGTGGATGGATAGTAAACGTGGGAGAGGCAGGCCAAAGAAAATCTGGCGGGATCAAGTAAGGAGTACTTGAGAATGTATAGTTTTGCGAGTTTGAATAAACAGCGATCCTATACGAATATATTCTGGATGAAGCAAAGATCGCGTGTAAGAAAAGAGATGTTTGGCTTTATTCGATTGGGTTGATTTAGTCCAACGTCTTTTTAAGTCTACCTCCCTTTCAGAAAAATTATATCGTTTTGTTGTCGTCGTTGTTATATGTGCAAGTAGTACGAGTCCTGTCGGTTTGTTAGTGCTTATACCAATGTGTAGGATATACTCTATACTTTTATGTAAATCTTAACGACGTGATATACTGCTTCTTAAAGGTCATAGTTGATAAGAGTTTCAACGGATTTTGCTCTCCTAATCCTGCAGAGAATAGTATGCGTTAACTTCTACATTACTTCAAACATCAAGAGAAAAATGCGAAACAAATTTAATAACGTATAAGTTTATACTAACTAGATAAACAAAATTAAAGTAATAAGATAGTGATCTTCTGAACCTTTATTTTTCTTTTTTTAACTATTCCTGAAAGGCTCTTTGCTTCGTCTGTCAGTTTTGATTTAACCTAGCAAAATGGTCCGTGCCTTACCATTTCAATTCGAATTTTTTGTTTGAAATACCACCAGCATTTTGTTTAATATCTTGAGGCTTGATTTACTTTAACATTAACTATTCTTTCATTGAGAATGTTCTTAAAGGCGATCTGACAGAATTGAAAAGGCTACTGATCTACATATTTAATCAAACTATCAAATATTTAATCAGCCTGGAAGAAAGGTAAAATTTTTGTTCCAAAAAAACTATTATGCGCTCTATTTATGGACTGTATTATTAAAATCAGCTTAATTATCTATGTACATTTTGATTTCTGGTTAACAAACCATTACTTGATTAAACTTTAACCGAGTTTTATATTTGTTCCTTTGTGAGGAATAAATATGATACTTCAAGGTAGCATCCTGGTAGGCTTATCAACGTTTTTTCGTTTTGGTTTGTCATTTTCTTGAAAGTCATAACATAGATTTCTTTTTCATTTATTCTTCAATTCCTTATGGAAAGAAAATATTAAAAATCAGTTGTTAGATGTATATGATGAAATTTTACTAAATTACATTTTACCATGTAAAAATCGGCCAGTTAATTAAGAACAACAATTTTAACACAAAATACACATTGTCTATGTTTTATGTTCAATTTGCAGGGTTTTTTTATTTTTGATTTGAAAACGCATCTAAATTCTTGGATTTTCCTTTGAGGAAAAAAAAATTCCAAAAAATTATTTCAAAGATTTCAGGTCCAAAGCAGTTGAAAGCAACAAGGTCTCGATAGGGAGTTAGAAAAAAAAATGATAGCAAAAAATTCTGGCAAAATTTGAAAACATTCACATGCAACGACGTCAAAAAAAAAATAATGGAAAGACATTCAATGCAAAAAATGAAAACCACATCAGCGTCTGCGCCGTCAGGAACGATATACAGAGAGTATGACAGCAAATCGTTTATTGTCGGCTTTGTACAGTAATTAAAAGAAAAGAAATACTTAAGAAAAATATACAGGAAATTTTGATCAAACTGACTTAAGTAAAATAAATGCCTTATTGTATAGTTTCAAACCTACCCGACGGATTTAAAATTACACTACCCAAACTATTTTAGAATTGGGACTAGACAAGAAAATTCTTAGCGCTCGCAGGTCGTTAAAATAGCGTTTGAGACGGCCCATTAAAATATCTTCCGAGGAGGGACATAGAAGGCAAAGGGAGATGACAATCCTTTTTTTATGATGGAAGAACAAAGTAGGTGATTGAGAGGGTGATGGGGGAAGAGAGACGGAGCGTTGTATGGTGTGTGCATGTCCTACCTGTGGATGCGGGAACCAGTTCGATCAGACGGGACGGGTGTGCACCGCGTGAAGTCGAGAGGTGTCGCAGCCGCTAGGTGATGCACTCTCGTTCTGCTCGTGATTAATGGAAGAGGAAGGGAACACGAAGTCATGCAGGAAAACTACCTCAGCTGCTTTCCACTTAAGGATTTAAGGGTAGAGGGGGGGTTGACGGCAACGGAAGAAGAATAAGGCCCAAACCCTTCGACAACAGCGCAATTCCGATAGGAGAGAGACAACGAACGATAACGCAAAAAAAAAAAGAAATATTCCAATAAAGAAGAACAATCTACATAATTACTTCTTAAAATAATTTTTATTTTATTTTATAAATATTTCAATATTCAATATTGCACAGGTTTTGTTTTGCTTTAATAAACTAAAAGCGGCTACCTCTTAAATCCGTTCATTTCAAGAAAAAAAATTTTTTTTAACAAAGTACAATTTCTATTATTAGAATGGTAACGGAAAAGAAAAACTCATAACCATGAAACATGCAAGTAAAGGAATGCCCTATGACAAAATGAAAGAATGTAAAAACTTATGAATTGGAATACATATAAATATTAGTACTCTTTAATAAGTGATAAAATGCTATTTTTCAGGTTCGTTAATAGCGTCTCGAATCAAAACAACAAAATAAAAAAAAATGAAATAATTTTTATTGAAAGAACTGCCCAAAGAAGAAGACAGGGCAAAAGAGGGGAACTTCCAAAAATAGTACGACGAGGATAATTGATGGTCCTCTGTTTACATCAGAGTTGAAAGAGTTAAGCGAGTTCTTTGGCAAACTAGTCATCCGAGACCGAAGTTAAAAGGGAAAAGAAAAAAATCAAATATTAACTGATTTCCTCAAGTTGCTTTAATAAAACATGTTTTTGGATTCAGGAAATGCTTCTGTTTTACTAAAAATTGACAGAATCTGCCATCTAGAAATAGAAAGTTTAAACGGAAATATAGTCTATCTACTACTTCGTTGTTATTCAAGATTCTTCGATTACCCCTTGAAAGCCCGTTTCCTTCCTTCTCCAAAATAGCGAAAAAAAAACAAAAAAAAAAGTCTGGTTTATTTTTTTAACCCAACCTGTGACGCATTTGCTTTCAGTAAGAAAAAATCAGACAATTTCCTCCTCCATTTCAGAATATCGTGATCTCTGCCTAAAGGTGATTCAAGAAGAAATAACAGAATGTCGAATTCTGTGAAACTATATCACATCCTTACCCACATTTCATAATTAAATAACTTGTTTGCAGATGAGATGATATCTTAGTGAAGGCGGAAGAAGGACAGTTTCTTGAACGACAACAAAAAACTAGAACATCGAGTCTTTAAGAAAGAATTACATGTCAAAAGTGGATCTAGGTCGTAATTCACAAAGAAGGTCAAAGGTTCTCCTGAAGACAACGACATGTCACTCGAACAACAAAGGGCAAGGACAGAAGAAGTCGGATCTTCAAGATCTTTCCAAAATGAACTCTACAAAGGCAAAGCTTTATTTAGCCAATTGCACCTATTTTCCATGCTTTTCAATTGCTTGTCTACGTCTGAGAAGACAATTCAGTGTCTTTGATTAATTTATCGCGAATGTTTGCTTAACCAAAGGAAGGCGGAGGGGAGGGAAATTTGGCTGCGATATCATGGTTAGTCTGAAGTACAAACGAATATTGCCCGAAGGAAAACTTTAAGAATCTCTCTATCTCTGTATTCTGAGGAGAAAGTTTCCTAGAATAAATCTTCCATAAACTGTCTGGAATGGAACGGAAATTCTTGAAGTGAACTTGAAGTAAAGAAATGACGCAATTCGAGACTTCTCTTTAAACAACCCAATTTAAGACCCTTTGATTACCCTTTGACATTCGTGGCTTAATCATTATTTAAGAAAATCTTACTCATTGAATTTTATTTACATATTAACTTGATGAACGACCTCGAGAAGGTATCATTTGAAAATTCGTTAAATATTTGATCGTCGCCTTATGATAAGTAAACGTTCTTGAATGGAAAAAAATTGCTTCAAAATACAAAGTCATTTTTTTTAATAATATAATTACTTGAGAGCAGTACTAATCAGCTTAATGTGTTTATTCTAAAAATTGGAAACAAAGGTTTAAGAAAATGAAAACATTGTAAAGTGACATTTCAACTGCAACACCCATTATTCCACTCTTATTGTATACTTAAATAAGATGGATTTGATTTTATACATTAAAAAGTCGTCAGTGACCTTCTTCTCAAAATATTTTTCTTTTACATGGGTAGTTTCCCTCCTTTCCCTGCATTACTCTAATGTGAAAGTGGCAGCTGCCCACTTTTCATGCTCGTCACTCTCGTTCGTTTATTTAAATTAAAAATTTATTTATTTATATTGTAGTTATTTATATTCTGAAAATTCGTCTTTTAAACGCCTTTCTTAACAATACACAAGGATATTTATAAAACTGTTTTTTTGCGTAAACTCTTAAGATAGAACTTTTTTCCTTTCCTTTTGTTTTGTTTTACCTTTCGAACCCTTCATAATGAAGAATGAAAGCGTTTATTTTTTCTGTTAAATAGATGAGATGGGTGTTTTAAAAGCCATTTGTCCAACCACCTTCTATCATTCCCTCTACTTCTTCCACTTCTTATGTCCACCGAATATTGTTCTCAATATAATTCATGAAAAAATATGCATTTTGTTTCCAAAATAATTTACACGATTATTTTCTGTTTATAGTTTGCGGACAGTAGGTACCTTTTCTTTTCTAATTCTTATTAATACATTGTTTTGATTGCTTTAAGAAAATATATCCTAAAAATGTATTTTCTAATTTTTTTATTTATTTATTTATTTATTTATACATATCATGCAGCAAAGGAGTAACATGTAACAAAACATAAAAATTAGCACTTACATTCAGCCTAACAATGCAATAAATTTACTAGGTAACCGAAATAAAGTTACTAAAATAAATGTAAATTAAAAATATTGTTTTTTTCTTTTTACTGAGTTATTTTCTTCCCATTCATTCATTTTCTTCTCAGATAAATATAAAACGAAAATTTAAAACAACTCGATATTCACTTTAAGATCTTACACCATTAAAAATCAGAGTTAATATTAAAAATTCCCGGATTCACCATGTGGAAATTATTTCCTTTATGACAACTTGTTTTGTTATTCTTTAAAGTCATTATCCACGAATTATTTCCAGATGCTAATTTATCATACTTTCTATTTTTATGATCACTTGCCTTTTTTAGTTTAACGACTTCTTCATCTGTTTTGGATTATACCGAGTCGATGGACGGCCCTGGAAAGTTGTTTTTTTTTATTTTATTTTTATTTTTTATATTCACTATTCGTAAACAAGCATCGATTAAGCCACTTTACGGATCATCGGCTCGAAGCTAAGAAAATATGAATTTAGATATCCTTTCTTGAAAAATATAATCTTTGATGACGGTAATATGAAGGAGCTTCTATTTATACGCGAACAATTTTGTTCATGTCTTATTTGCGTTTCTATATATTTTTTTTTTTTTTTTACGGATGTTGAATTACAGATTATAATATGGAATGCGTTAAGTTGCTTTTCGTAAATAAACTGATATATACACAGATAAAATACAACAGCTGCGACAATTTTTTAAAATTATTAACATTTTAACAATAAATTTTTTACATTTTAGTTCTTCAAAATTTAGTCAAAGAATTTTTCTTTAATTTCATTTTTTTTTTATGAGATACCCCTATTAAATTTGGATGTTTTTTCTTCCTCTGAATTGAAATGGCTTTGCAATTAATTGAAGCATTTGAAACAATTTGATATAATACTCGATAATCGCAAAAAGAAAATATAAATTATATATTTGCCTAGAAATTAAATATTTCAACTCAATATTTAAATATAGCCTATGCATTATATGGAAGAAGTCGCTCAAGATATTGAAAAGGAGAGATTAATATTCGCCTTTAATAATCATAGCGGTTTGTTTGTTGTTTTTTTTTTTAACTTCGTGTATCAAAAACAGTAGGGTGGAGGAGAAACATTTCACCAAATTGAGTTAAAAATTAATGATACACTTTAACTTTTTTTTCTTTTTTTTCCACTGAAAAGTGCAACAGCGTTGATGCCAAAAAGGCGTGACTTTATGAGTGTATTAAAAGAACAACAACAACAACAACAAAATAGTGTGTTCATAAACTTTCAGATTTGCCAGAGATACAAATTCCGTTGCAGTATCATGCACAAAAAAATCTCCGCCCAATATAGAATTGTACTGAATAAACATAATGTTATTTTTGTTCTCTTAATTTTTCAGAAGTCTATTTAAAGATTGTATGAAACGTTCATTCCACGGCGGTCGGGTATAAGGTCAAATTATCATGTTAGGAAGCTTCGATAGTTATGAAATCAGTCACGAGAGTTTAACTAGGTCGGTTTGACAAATCACCTACTCCATTATTAACATACTTAAAATTATTTATAAGAATCACATCATTCGAGTTACAGAAATTTCGTTTTCTCGTTTGTTTCGTTTTGGGATGGTTAAAATTCGGGTCTTCATTTTATTTTCTTCTCTAATGAAAAATCCGACGTCTTTTCTTCCGGGTCTGTTAAATGTTTTGGAAGGCTTTCCACCTTTAAAATCTATCCGGAAAGGCAATCTGTTAAGGCAAGCAATCAAAAATGCGAATATATAAGGAAGAGGAAGTAAATTTTTGGCTATAGTTTTGAGAGATTACTTTTTGTTTTATTTATTTATTTTTCTTTTCCATAGAATAAAGAAATGTCAAACATAAGGGGGGGGGGGGAGAATGGGCGATTCTTATTTTTACTTAAGAACGAACAAAAACAGCAGCAACAAAACGAGAAAAAAATAATTAAGAGTGAGAACGCTGTTGAAGAAAACGATGACAAATGGTCTCACGAGTTCTGGTCTTAAATTAAGCAACTCCTCGCATTTTCCACCAGTTTAGCCAAGTTTTATTTTATTCATTTGTTTCGCTTCCGATTTTTTTATGCACGTGTTTGCTTTCCATTCTGTTCTGGGCTTCTTCTCTGAACACAATCGTTCCTCTTTATCGGCCACGGTGAGCGTATTCCACAGAAAAGGAACTTGGTGAAATAAGAACGAAAGTGAAACAATCGACCCCTTTTAGCGATTGCCAGAAGAAAGATTACAAAACGACAAAGACCTTCCTTGTGCCGTCAAGGACTCGATCGTTACAACGACAACCGAAATGAATTTTACAAAAAAGAAAAAAGTGAAATAAATGCCTCTTCTTTCACCAGGTGCAAACTGAGAACTAGGTTCGCTTTTAATTACCTCTGTCTTTAGGTATTCTTCCGTTTTTATTTATCGTTGCATTTGTCTCTCGTAAAGACATTTTGTTCGTTTTAACTCGCTGATCTAGTTTTGACATTTAGGGGGGAATTTTTTGGTTAAATAACCAAATGGATTTGGAACAGAAGAGATGGGGGGAAAAAAGGTAAGATTAAAAATAAAAAGATTTAAAAAATAAAACACTACCTCTTTCTAGACTGTTGTAACGAGTTTAAATTTAGATTCTTTAATGACCGTTTCATTTTATTTTCTCTCTCGTTTTTTAAAATTTTATTTATCGGAGCGTCTGATGGAGATGAGCGCCAGAAGAGTTGGAAGAATTAAAGGGTGGGGGGAGTGGGATTAATAGGTGGGGGGATTGGCACCGGGACAAAGGACCCGTGAATTTAACAAAATCATCCACTTTCGTATATCTTTGCCCTTTCCTCTCTTCGAAGAGGGCAGACATCCAATGGGCTCTCTTATTATAAGTTCATCGCATTTTCCTCTTTCTTTATCATCACTACACGCCGCCCCCCCCCCCCCCTCCCCACTCCTCTAACCTTCCCACCTCCTCCCTCCTCCTCACTTCCTTCCCTTTCTCTATGGTTATAAGATGAAATGCGTCGGGGGTTCTCTTACCTGAGAACGGAGCCGGAGAGGGTCTCGGACGCAGCCACAGCTCGACCAAGGGGGTGAAAGCGCCAGTTGGCGTGGAGCGCTCTCCAACAGCCGTCGATGAACCGACTGCCCAAAATAGACACTCGCCCAGAGGAATGCGAGCAATTCTCGAGCGGCTCCACGAAACCCAATCCCAACAAGCGAACGCCTTATAAGTAACGGGACCAAGTTAGATCCTGGCGAAAAGGATTTGTTTACCATTAAATATTACAAATGAAAATAAGCATTCACTTATTATCGGGCGGGGGGAGGGGTGAGGAGCGCTTGCGAGTTACCTTGTCCCTCCCCATTTCCTTCTTTCCATTCCAATCTCCGGCCTTATTACGAGGGAACAAGACAACCCTTTTAATACATTTTAATTTTCGAGGTGAAGACGATATTGACTTCATCCGACGTCATTCACGGTTGTTATAGATGGTCGATTAAGTGAGTGAGAGAGAGAGAGAGAGATTGTAAACCAATAGCCAACGTCCGAAGTGTTGTCATTATTGTCCCCCGATTTAAGTCGGTTTTATTTCTGTCGTAAACGTACAATTCATTCTAAGATTATTTTCTTTCAACGATATACCCTTAACATTACCCGTACTTTTCCAGAAAGGATAAAAGCATTGTCGACATAATAAAAGTCAATTTAAATTTTCAATGGGTGACTACAATTTTATTAAATTCACACACTCCACATTCTACAAGATATATTTTTAAGCAAATATTTATAAATAATTTTTATGACCGTGTTCAAAATTTAATAAATCGCACCTTTCTCAAGGGGAAATTTTATCACCTGTGATGGTTTCTTTGTTAAAGAAAAAAATTCGTTCGTCTGTTCATAACGTTTATTCAGAATGTTAAAGTAAAGCAATCAAAAACGATACTTAAAATTATACACCTTTTTTTTTGTTTAGATTCAAATGTCTAAACACTTCCGCCCTTAATCCCTGGTCCCACTCAATGCTTGCCAGATTATAAATATATTCATCTTATTCTATATTTACCCAGCTCAATTTTATTTTGAGATATGTGAAGGATGATAATGATCCAGAGAAGGAGCTTCAATATTTTCCCTTTCCCTTTATTTAAAAGCATTGTTTTTCAAATTTTGAAAAAAAATTAATTTAAAAAAATACGAAAACACACATACGCTAATTCTCTCTTATCATTCGATATCTAGAAATGATATTATTTCGTGTTCAGTGTTGAGCAAAATTTGTTTTGTTCAAATTATTCCTCAGTAGAAGAGTAAAGTCTCCCTCTCAAATCAACTACATCCTAAAGATTTAATTAAGTCTTTCCACCGTTTCAATTGAAAAGGCCGCGCTTGGGTTTCGTCCTTGTTTCCTGGAGCGTTCAATCATTGGGTGACATCAGTTGGGCGAATCTACTCCCACAGGAAGGGATGATTTTAAAAGAAAGGAAGAAAAGAAGAAGAATAAAAAAGGACAAAAACTCGCTGCCAAATTTATCCCAGCGTCGATAAAATTATCCTGCTGTTGAATTCTGATCCAAGGTGACTAATAACTCGACCGGGACCCCAGGCTTTTCTTCTGGGGCTTGAACTCCTTCCGGGTGCCAGTCACCCTCCCACTCAATTCTCTAATCATAACTTTTAAGTCCTCGGAAACAAGATGCGACCAAAAACAGCACACGATGATAAGTACTCGTTTTGACAGCTTTAAAAATAATAATTCACTCAGTTTGGGATGATGATGTCCCGGCGTCAGGTTGAAAAGTTTAGCCAGAGGAGTCGAGGTGAGGTGAGGGTGGAGAAACAGAGCAGAGGTGGGGGCGTATCGCTTTTGTATGAGATGTGGGCGAAAAAAATGAAAGACTAAAATAGCCTCCATACAAGTATATTACATCACTAAGGAGTCAAATTTGTCCAGGCAAGGCGGTCTATTTTTACGCCGCTAGTTATATAATCCGCTTCAATTGGACGAAAAGTTCGGAACGAAATCTTGCCCTTTAATAATTTTTCTTTTAATCATCAACTCAGCTATATCAGAAAAAAACTTTAAAAAAAGAAAAAGGAAATTCTACGTTTTTAAACAATAATGTAACGAAAAGGCGAAAAAGACGACGATGATGAAAATACAGACTCAGGCAACCTGTATCAAGACATGAACGTACGATCCTTTTGATGATGCTGGATAGTATCAGTTTTAAAACAATTACCATCTATATAATAATCATTATATAGCGCCAGACCGCAAATTCATGTACACTCTCACTTGATACAACTATAAACAAAAATATGGAACATCATAAAAGAAAATTTTAGAATAGTAGAAAAATAGAGCCAATAGAAAAGATGAGTTTGTTCCATGCCTGAACGACAGTGGAGATTGGGAGAAGGTTGTTTTAACATGATTAGAAGGACTGTTTACAAACTTATAATTAAAAAACGTAAATAAAATTTTAAAAAAGTACAGCCTCCTACGTGGACGAAATTAAGACTTTCCGAGCTCAGCGTTCAGAAATAAATTAAAGGATAATTATTTGCATCACAAATTCAGGATCATTAAATGATTTTTTTTGTTCTTCTATTTAAAACTCATAAAGAGCCATTTTTACTCATTCATTGCTAAACTTGACATGATCATCTCTTTGCATTAAAGTGAGTTTTAGACAAATTAAAAAATTTTCTGACAAATTAATTAGACATCTGAATTAATTAAAAAACATAGTTTAAAACAATTAAAATATCATGGAATTATTATCTCAGTCTAGAGTGAATCATGGTGAACATTATGAGAGGAGATGATCGCTACATATTTTATATTATTTAATTAACAAAATAATGATGACTAATAGTTACGAATCTTTATGAAATCGTATAAACAGATCTGATGTCAAATAAAAAATTGGCCATCAACTAGAAGTATGCACGAGTTTTCGTTACTTGTGTGCATATTTCAAGTTACAATCGCCTCTAATATCTGTTAAATTTATCGCCAAACATCAAAGAAAAATGTTGGAAGGCACTGAAAGAATGAAAGGAGAATGATGGAAAGCCTTTTTGTTGATCTTCAGATGTTCCAAGAGCAGAAACGGTTGCGGAAGAGGGGAGGTCGGGCAGAGAAGAGAAGAGAGGCGCATGAGACAAAAACTGTATCAAAGCTATTTTTACCTCGCCGCGCATATAAACTTCATTGAAACTATGTTTTACGAGGCAAAGTTGCTGCTTTCTTTCCTAACTTAAGTTAACCCGTTTCTTATGCGCATGTGCTGGCAGTCAACAATTAGTAATAATCAACCGAAATAGTTAAGGGACGAGCACCTGAAATACACCTTAGCCTTCAAGGTCTTCAATGTAAATCAACTGATTTCACTGGCTTATCTTTCCTGTAGGCAGGGAATAAGTGGAGGGGGAGGTGAAAACCACCCGGGAGGAGGGGTCACGGATGGAAACCCCTCCGAACTATTCTGGGTGATATACATGCTCAGGCTCCAAATTCAACACACCATAACAACTCTTTCTGTGCAATAAATATAATTTTGACAGGCTTGGTCCTTGATTTTTAGTTTGTTCTTTCCAGTGTTAAGATCTGCCAATTTCATTTCCTGTTACACAAAATCGCGTCTATTCCAATTTTATTCAGATGCTAATTTGTTAGCTCTAACGATATTTGAATTACTTCACGAACCATTATATGTACATAAAAATAAAATGAAAATACTTTATAAAATTATTATTTTTATCCATATAAAATAGTCGCAAAGACCATGTTCAAAATGCACTATATCTATCAGACTATAAAAATGCACATTGGATCTTGTTTTAAACATATAAATCTTACAAGACATGAGATAAATTTCTAAAATCGTATTAACATTATTTTATTTGTTTCCAAAATTATATTTTCGGCCGAAGCAGTTATAGTACAGTATTCAATGACTTGAAACTAAAAGGAACTATCGTCTTTTATTTCTTCGGATTTTGTCATATTCGTAGATTTCCGTTTGCCTTTACCGGTTCGTGATGATGCCAAATTCAGAAAGCAACTGTGTATTACACAATGATTATAAAAATGACGTTATATCAGCAGTATCCGGTAATAGATCACAGTAAAACTGGGATTTAAATAGATGTTCTACGCAAAGACTTTATAAAAAATAATCATTAAGGAAATTCGAGCCTAAAAACGTCCATAAAAGCAAACACATCTTCAAAGGAAGAAAAAAAAATACAATTATTTGGCGCTATATATATATATTTTAATTAATTAATTAATTAATTAATTAATTAATAAATTAAAACTTACAAAAGATGTCACACCAGAGCCATTATGGCCTGAGACCGACAAGGTAGGTCTCTGGTGGACAAGAAGATCAAAAAATAACAACACACAACAATGTAATATAAGATTAATAGAAAAAGAAAAAGCTATTAGTAAGGTTAGAATTCAATAGAGTTACAACAGAGTTGTAGTAACTGATGGCAACTGATGGAGATGACCGAACATCTTCAGGTAATTTAGACCACCAACTAGCCCCTGCATAAGAATTTGCATAAGAAACACTGCAGCGTTGATAATTACTCTTCGCTACAGGCAATCGAATAGAATTTGCAAAACGTATTGAGTAAGTGTGAAAGTCACAATGTCGGTTCATTATGGTGCTTTTGTTTACTTTATAATACCATCTTCAATAAGCGATCTCGGAAAATCCTTTCGGACGTTAATAAAGAAATAACGTTATAAACGCGAAAAAGAAATTATCATTGCTGTGTAATTTTGACCAGTGACGGTTCTCATCCCCGCCGTTATTAATCCGCATGCGATACCGATTACGCCCCCAAATTTTCATAAAAATTTCTCACAGGCGTTCATCATTAGCGATAATATATCATTGAATCCCTTTGAATTCTTTAATAAAATTTTATTATGTAGAACTGCCTGGTGTAGACTTGTTTAATCGCCTTAATCATAATTTAAGTACTCAAAAGCCCCATTTGAGTCAGGTTGAGTACCGATTGCGTTTTCGGACATATCTATTATAGCTCAAGTTCGGATAAGTTGCGTGATTCCTTGCCATTGAGTTTGCCGACAATGTTGATTGGCTGTCTCAACCCACATGATTAACTACCGCCATTTTTGTCTTTTCGCTCGGAGGCCGTTCTTCTGAATGGCAAAAATGCGTTCACAAATCTCGAAACTATTAAGAAAAAAAATTAGTGAAATAAAAGGAAATTTGGAAAATTTGTATATGATATGAAATTATAATCTTTTTATTATTAACTTTGAGTAAAAGAAAAAAAAATTAACTCTATATCAGAAAAGTGTTTACAAATATTAACTTTATAATTAAAACGTATTTCTTTGGAATTGTACTTTTTGGCCAACTGATGTCACGGTGAAAGTTATGATCTTAACTTTGAATTTAAATCGGCTTAACATAAATTGAAACTCGTTCGCTTTATGAATGAATACTATCAGGGATGGATGAAGCAAGCGGGTTTTTAGTAAATAAACAAGAAAAAATTTTTCGATACATTTCACCTTAATTGAAAATAATACATAACGTATGTAACATAAGGCTACGTTTCATTATCAATTTATGATTACGTTGAAATGGAATATTTTCAACCTAAAAACATTTCTAGCTTGTTGAAGCGATGCTTTGCCGCTTCTTCTTTACATCGTGTGCCTCTCCAGCCGCCATTTCATGGATCGTCAATCCGCCATTCTGTGACGTTTTCACATCAGAACAAATGGCAGAGCTTTTATTCTAATTATTATTCTAAAAGGATTAGTCAGGAAATTTATATATATAAATTATATATTTTTGCTATCTCATCTCTTTCAAATATTTGAGCATGTCCATGCTAATTAGTGTCCATCACGACGTGGACACTTATACCCAATATGAATATTGAGAAGATATCTCTAATCGCCACAAAGACATTTTTAATTCGCCTCTTAAGAAATCAAATGTGAGAATTTAAAAAAATCTCTGTTTTTTGTTTTTTTATAATACACAAATTAAAAAAAAACAAACTCTATAACCAAACATAATGTATTGACAATAAAATGTTTCATATTATTGTTCTGATAATTTTTATTTGTAATAAATAAAATAATTTTAAATGCATGAATATAATCGAAGTTTAACAATTGTAAGTAGGTGAATTGATTATCAGTGAAAATCTGCCACTTATGACACGAAACTAGACGCCCCCCTTCTACAGCCGCCATTTCGTGTCTACTGAATTTGCCATTTCATGGCGTTGTCACGTGGCAATGTAAAATGCAACGAGCGATATAAATTTTAACCATTTTTCTTTCTTTATTAGGAAGTATTTATAAAATTTAAACATGAAAATATACATATCCCATTTTTTAATAAAAATAAATCTTAGATATAACACGTATGGTATATTAAAAACAAGTATGATAAACCGTTTATTTCCAGTTGCCTGATGACGTCATTACCGTAGCTGTTCCGGCCTGTCCATTTTGCATCCTGTTCCTTCCATTTCCGTCCATCACAACTGCTGCCACGTTAAATATGACATAAAAGTTAATTTGAACACTAATGTCATACCGAGAGTCTAAAGAATGTGGCTCGTATCAAGTTATACTACTGCATTTCAGGACGAAAAACATCTGAGTGGATCAAAGTATAATCTACTCTTTTATTTATTTAAAACCTTTTTTTTTCTTAAATGGTTAACGATTTGATAAAAATTCAAATTTTAAATGAGTATCAGTTAAATGACTAGATTCTCCAAAGTTAATCAT
>JAHWFO010044110.1:773258-792114 GCA_023313115.1 Rhysida immarginata | reverse complement strand
AGTAATTTTCGTTCAATGTTAGGGATATTTATCAGAATATATTTTGTGTTTTATAACTGTTTTTACCGACAGGCATATTTTCACAAGCATGTTTGCTATTAATGCAATGTATTTATATTTGCTATCAATGCAATACATTCTTAACTTTATTACATCACACCAAGAATACATTTTTACAAAAATTTGTTTCTGGGGAAATTTGGAATTCGACCAGTTATGAAGTAAACGTTATAAGCAGGCTATAAAAGGAACTGCTTAAACCTGTTGTTTTAAAAATATTAATTCAAAATTGGATGGAACTGAATTTAAAGGGATGGTTGTCTTTGTACGATATTGTAGAGCCACCATTTCATCTTTACAATGCATCCGTGATTACACACTGACAATATTCACTATATTAGGAAAGAAGTTAGGAAACTTGTACTGTTATGTATTCTTGTTAGAAGTCTATAACAAATAACATTAGGATTAGAATTTAAATAGATCTTTTACGCAAGGACTTAATAAGAAATAATCAGTAGAGCTCCCATTAAGAAAAAATTATTTTTCCACTTGGATACGAAATTGGACACAAGAGTGTTAAAAACAAGATAAGTAAAGAGCTTTGGATAGAGCTCTTTACTTATATAAGGTAAAACCAGAGTCTGTAATAGTTTATAGGTTATGGTAAAACCCTGAAAAAAGCGGACATTGTGGAGAGAGACTATTCTTTGTCAAAGCATTATTTGACTACAGGCTAATCTAGTATATCCGAAACGTCAACTTTTTTCAGGGTTTTATCACCCTATGTCCAATTTCGGTTTTATTACAGGGTTTTTGTCTCCTTTTTCTGTCCTCGTACAGTCGGGTGCAAAAAGGTTTAGACTTAATTCATAGTTGAGTACGTGAATAGCACATCCCAACTGTATACCTGCTACCCTATTTTCATTCAGAAGGGACAGGTCCAGTCTAATCTGGTTAGCTCAGTTCCTGCGGAGCAGGTAAAAACCTTTTTGCACCCGACTATACATCTGTAACTTGGATACGAAGTAAAATTATTAGATATTTTATGAAATTTTAGTTGTCTTTCAAATTCAATGTTAAATGGAAGGTAACCCTGGAGAATTTTTTGTAGCTAACAGTATTCATACATAATTTATTAGCAAAGTTATAAACTCGAAAATTTATTAGAAATTTAACATTACTTTTGATGCACAATAACAATCAACGTCACATTCGTTGGATTTTTTAACATTTAAATTTCGACTTAGTATTTTTTGAATTAGTTTATGAAAATATTAGAAAGTGTATCAAATAAAAAAATGAAGATGTTCAAATTAGTCAAATTATATAAATTTTTCGGCAGCATTTTAGATATTTTGATAAGCAAACCAGGAAGTTAAAGAGCGCATCAGTGATTTGCTCTAAAATTTTAAATTTCCAGGCAACACTAGATATTTGGACAATAATGGAAAAACAATGGTTTAAAATATTGGTGTTTCTAGAATTAATTTTAAAAAATATAATTATTGTCTTAGTCGTTGTTTGTTGTATAATAAGCAATTCTTCTTAATTTGTCTTAAAGGGTGCTTGAGAGACTGGCTGAAATGAAGATCGACTGATTAATTTCTATAGAATAAATGCCGACGCAAAATTACTACTATAAGTTACTTATACAAGTTGCGAATCTCCATGTTAAAAGTTTGGCACTATGCACGTTCCACTCACCAGGAGCGCCGGAGTCAGTCGAAGTCTGTTTTGAGGGTTTATTCATTAAAAATACAGCTAAATCGGGAAATTTATGGGGTACAAAGTTTCGTAAAAATTGACTGCCAAACTCTAGCAAACTACTCGCTGGTGTTTATATGTTAAAATTAATTTCTATTATTAATATAATTTATTACTTTATTTAATTATTACGGTGGGGCCCCCCTCTTCATCCATCCCTGGCCCTGCTTAATGTTATCAATCGGTAGAACGGAACGGTTCTGTACAAATGCATTGAAAATCCGTCGTGTATTGCAATCAAAATTTCGGATATCAGATTTTAGCCAAAATTAAACTTTTACGCAGATTGCTCAAATGAGTGTTCTGCAACAATACAGTGACATTGTTGTAACCCAAGTGTTCCTCATCTCAACAATATAAGTCCATTGTTGCAAAAGACTCATTTGAGAAAGATAATGAATTGGCCCTTAGAGTCAGTGAAAACGGAGTTATTCTTCGCAGAAGACTTTGAATGGCATTACGAATATGAAAGGAAAACTAGCAGGCAATCAACAATACACGGGTTTTTTCTTCATTCATTCTTATTCAATACTCTATTAATCGTCAGTATTAGTGTAACATGTATGTATATATTTAGAATATAATAAAGGTTCTATAGTCTTATAAAGCTCTAATTCAGTTATCAATTCGGCTTGGTCCCACAGTGATTGCATTAAGCGGTGCCCACTATAGAAATATAAACAGTAAGTAATGTACTAGATCAGTGTAATTAATCTCACATCAATAAATAAAACATTAAAATTTGATTGCACTTCTTTATATAAATTTAAAAAAAATATATTATCTCTAGTTTCGTTATTTTAAGAATTTCTATTTTTTTAAGTCTTTATTAATTTTATAAAAGTGTCTCAGTCTCATAAATATCTATATGACATTTTGTATAACTCTCTATCCAAATTTTTTTTCAATTTTTTTTAATAATTTACTTTGATTTTGGTGTCTTCCATTTGAATAATCCATTTGATGCTTTTCTACCATTGAAGTTTATTATCCAAAACAAAAAAAATTCTTTAGACTTTGTATTAAATTCTACTTTAATTTTTCAATTTGGTTAATGGGTTTATTTCTTAAGCTTTGATAATTTTGCTGCTTCTGAGGAGCAGATCTTCCATATCCTCTCTTGCATCCAGTAACAAAACAATGATTTGGCATATTTCTGGAACATGATTAGAAGAAATATCACGAAAATATGGTTCTTATTTTCTTTTTTATTAAGAATTTTTTTTTTTTATAAATTGCTTTTATAAGAAATATCACAAAATCGTAATTTTGCTGACACTGATGTTGCTGCTAACCGACTTCCACTGCTGTCAGCGCCACCACTCTGGAGGAACGTGCATTGTGCCAAACTCTCCCATAGGATTTGCCTGGAGAATCGCAACCTGTAGAAGTAATTTTGGTCGACGTATTCTTTGGAGGCTCCCATTTTTGGCCTTTTCGTAGGCTCAACTGCTTATTAAAATTCTCGAAAATCACTCGTTTTTTATGCAATTTAACGCTCATCGTAAGTATACATAAATTACATAAAAAACGAGTGATTTTCGAATTTTAATAAGCAGTCTATAGTGAGTGAACCATTGATGTGAGCCTACGAAAAGGCCAAAAATGGCGTTAGTTGTATATATATAGAGCTTTATGGAGAACTAGAGTTCCTGTATAAAGAATTTATATATATATATACAGTTCTTTATACAGGAACTCTATGGAGAACGAGCTAATGCCATCTAATGACAATAATTGCCATGATTAAAATTCAATACTCATGAAATTGAGTGATGCCCATTTTTATATGCCTGAAAAATAGTATGCGTGTTATTTCAATTTTAATTAATATTCTTTATTCGCTATTTGGGCGTTAAACAAAGAAAAGGACAGGAGTACGAATCTTATGTCTTTGAGGAATAAGTCTAAGATTTTTATGTTAATCATACATCCAGATTCCTTTATTTTCTGCTTAAATTACGTGTATCTTTAGGACATACAAAATTTTTATGATCATCATTTCTATAATAGACACTGCTGCATATAATATGAATTGCATGATCTGATACATAATAAAACTAAATTCTGGCTTTTTGCTGTAAACTAGCAAAAATCTTGAAAAGAATGAGGGAACAGAATAGTAATTCCCTCTAGTGACATTAAAGCTTAAAAATATATTGAAAAGAAAAGGAGGAAACGCTTTCACTTTTTTTTTTTTTTCTTTTTTCGAAGAAAAGTTTCCTCGTTTTCTTTTCTATAGTTTTTATCCATAGTTTCGGTGACTTTTATTAACAGGAGCCTAATTAATGTACTTTTGAAATCTCAAGCTTAACATTTAATTAAATTGCATATAACCGGTGGCGCATTTTCTTGGAATTTACCTGTTTTGATCTCAACAAAATTAAAATAAAAATAATGGTATATCCCAAGTAATAAATCGAATACAGATTAATAGACACATTAAATAAGTTTAAAAGTGTCAAGGTTTATTAACGCATTATAATGCCATAATGGATTTTAAGATGGATAACATGAACAGACTAAAATAAGCAGTTAAATATTGAGAACTGTAAGAAATAAGATTTGCAGATGCAAGTACTGTATGTAACATCAAATTACGTCCTACGAAATTCCTAACTCTACGTTGAATAAGAGCCACTGAAATCATCTATATGTTCGACTGAAGCTAGCACAAGACTTAACTGTAAATAAAAGACCCTAATGCCAAAACCTAATGACCACAAGAAAAAAAACAAAACAAACCAACTAAAATACATTTCAAATTTGAAATTTCAATCAAAGCGGAAACAAAAAGTAGCATACCTAAAATCTGTATTTCACGAATTCAAATCTAAAACCAGTAAGACTTCAATCTTTAAAAGCTGCGAAATTTACATGTGATCTACCAACCAGTGAATTAATAAATGCTTATCTATTAAAAAAAAAAAGTTAGAATTTTTAAATTCTTATTCAGCGTTGAATCACTTTAAGACGTCAAATTTATAGCTATTAACTAAACAGCAAGGAAGTACATAATAAATATCCATAAACTGAATGTTTGGGTCTTGTGGGGCTATCTGCCAAACATGTATCTTGCAGGGCCGTACCCAGAAAATTTTTTAGGGGGGGTCTCCCATATAACAGATTTAGTTGACATGGTGGCCAATCTCTCCCATGGGTTGCTGCAGCCCCCCCCCCCCTTTTTTTTTTTTTTGGTACGGCCCTGGTATCTTGTTCCAGTCCAATTCTCGATTTGGCGTATTCAAATTAAAATTCCATCAGGGAATAGTAGAAAAATACAAATTAAAGATTACAAAATGCTTATTTTAAGTACCTGATAGATAGATATTCAAGGAGTGAACAAGTGTTGCATTTTTCCTGCCACACAAGATGACCCTTTCTGGAATGCCGACGAAATTGCTGGAAATGAAACATCCGTCAAGTAAACCTGAGGATATCAAAACATTTAGCAAACCAGCACGCTATTTTTAAGGTTAAAATTATCGAGGAAAAAAATTACTTATTTAATGTACCAATTGCTACCACTGCTTAATTGCTAACGAAGGCCACCATCTGAATTTAACCCAGTCAGTGTTGCCATCTGTACGAGTTTGACCAGGACAGTCCGGTATTATGACTCTGTTTGGTAATATTTATAATAGTAAATGGTATACTTTTTGCTTGTTTTTTGAGGGCGTCCAGGCTTTTTGCATCATCCAGGTGGCAACACTGAACCCATCGAATTCATAATATTCTGACAAGTGAGGTTGAATATCTTCTGAGGCTTTTGATATACTGAAACTGGAAACAAACATGGAAATAGCTTCTTAGTTTAAGTAAACTTTTAGGAACATGGAAACGTATCTAAAATTATGTAACATTACAATCCTATAAACTTTACCTCAATTCAAAAAATTTCCAACAAACGGTATAAACAAAATATCTACATACACAATAAACGCTTAAAAATAAAGATAAGACAAACAAATTTATATTATTTAAATAATAAGAATCTGTAGAATCTCTAAATTATGAATTTGCATTAATTCACGGAGGAAACTACATCGGAGTACAGGTTCGAAAGCATTCGCCCTGAACATGTGAAAATACTACTTTGATGAAACTAGATTAACGGTATCTTCGGCGAACTACCGTCAGGTAGCAACTTAAAGCTGAAACTACAGGTGTTCTAGTTAAGTATATACCGTGTGTCTCAAAAGTCGCGTGCCGCCATATGAAAAGTTAATGAATGTTGGCTTTAGGTTCACACGATTTCGCAAGCTTATCGTTCATGTTCAAATGTGCACCATGCACTCTAAGACAATGTCTCACACGATCCAAATTTTCATCTGGGTCACGCGTAAAAGTGTAGCTGGTGGGCTTGGGAATATCAGGGTGCCGGTGGCGAAATTCGCCTGCAGCTTCTCGAGATGTTCTGTGGTGATCTCCACAAAGAAGTATCAGCTCTACACGTTCCGGTGTCGGCATTACTCTTCTACTTCACTATTTCACCTACAAAATCAAAGCAACCAATTAATCCATTTGGCAGGCTATATCTGGTACGTTAGTAGTGTATAGTGTTCGACATTTTTGATTCTTCTAGGTCGTAAGGGAACGTCCACCCGCTCATATGGTCAATTTGGGGGGGGGGGGGGGGAACAAATAATGACCATGTGGTAAATTTAAAATATGAAAAAAAAATCTTCATTTTAATACCTTCGGGGGGGGGGGGGGGGTAGCTAATTTCTCTGACCACGTAATTTTTAGGATTGGTTCAAACTTTACAACAGAGGAGGGGGGTTAAAAAGGTGAAAAAGTAACCACGTGGTTTATTCTGCAGATCGGAAAAAATGTTTGAATAAAACTATTCAATATGGATTGCGAATGGGATTAGGCTATATTTTTTCTTCATATTCCGTTGTCCAAGAAATCCGTGAAATTTACATACCAATCCTTCACTCGAAAGTCGATGGATGTGATCCATGTAGAAGGATGCCAAAACAAATTAAATTTAGTTCAGAATCACCAGACCCGATTCAGCAAAGTTTCCTTGTTATGTATACGATACCTGTTCAAAAAATTTGGGTTATTATTAGTATTATTTAAGATCTCATTCAACTTTATCTCCTTCAAAGTACTCTCCCCAACGAATGCACTTGTCTCAGTGGTGTTTCCGCTTTTTGAATCTGTCCTCGAATATTTTGTTTTGAATCGTCTTTAGTTCAATCTGCGAATTTTTCTTGATCTCAATGGTGTCAAATCTCTTCCCTTGTAGCGTTCCTTCAGTTTGGAATAGGAAGAAGTCTGCTGGTGCCAAGTCGGGGGAATACCGGGAAAGCACACATTCCATGTTTGGCCCAAAACTCACGAATTGACAGTGCTGACTGAGCTGGCGCATTGTCATAATGAAAAAAAAAAAACTGTTCTTTTTATACCAAAGATCTTTTCCTTGCATAGCTTTTCTGGGGCTTTTCAGAACTTAGAGGTAGTAATTCTGGTTCACTGTCTGATCAGATGGGAGGAATTCATGATCAACAACGCCATTGGCATCAAAAAATACTGACTTTTATATTGGAGCGACCCTGACGTGCTTTCCCTTTTTTTTTTCTCCGAGGCGAACTTTTATCAAGCCACTGAGAGTACTGAACTTTGGTTTCAATGTCATAACCATAAGCCCATGTTTCATCACCCCTAGTGATGCTTGACAAGAACATTTCATCTTCATCAGCTATAATTTTCCAGCAACTTTATGCATCTTCAAGTGTTCAGTCAGGATTGCATGGTATGATCTTACTGAAACATTGCATTTGTCGGCAAGTCCACTCTGAGGCCAATGAGAGACAGGCCTGGGCACTGAAAAGTCATCTGACTACTATATCGGGGTCCGAGCAACAATCTAATAATCTATCCTTCATTGTCTCCATTTTGTATTTTAACAATCAGTGTTTTTTCGTTTGTTGGATGAATTGTTGCTCGGACCCCGATGGTCAGATGATTTTTGAGTGCCCTGGCCTCAGTCCACTCAGCGTGCTTCTAAAAACTCTCGAGCGCTCATTTTCAATCACGTGATCGTTTACCCCCTGATCGCACCCGCTCATGAAGTTTTTTGACAGCGCCAAGGGCAACGAGATAACAGCCTGATCAGTAAATAAGAAGTAACTGCAACAGAAACTCGTTACGCTTTCAAACTTTCTGTTTTAAGCGTAATTATTTGTTTTTATTGTCCATTATTATAATCTGATGGGGATTTATTAGATTTCAATGCATTTATTCTTTAATGACAATAAATACGAGAGTGTTAAAAAATCTACGTACGAGAGTACACGTACGATAAAACGAAACTTTAAAGAAAATTCGAAACCTAAGAGAAAAATTAAAATATATAAAACAATCTTCGCTTTTATCTTCAGCTCCTAAGCCCCTGCCGTGTATCTTGACCTGTTCTCTGCCTTCAGATTCATTACAAAACTATAAACCTCATTGGAAACTGACTTCGAGGTGGGATATGCTTTCATTGTCGACCATTATTGCGAAAGTAGTGAAAGTGAGCGAGGCAACGCGAAGTGATCACGATGGAAATAAGATCACTGATCCTGAGCATTCCCAACACGACGATGAGATCGGGGAGTTTTTAGAGGCGCCAGTGACGAGCGCTCTGTCATTTTTAGATGCAGTGCTCGCGTTGATCATGAACGCTTATGCCTAGTTTACACAGTGCGAGCTGCTGACCTGTCCAGTAGAGAGTAGCTCGCATTAAGAACTCGCATGAAAAAAACGGCAGTAGCTGTACTCGGCTCTGCTGTTTACACAGTGCGAGTCGAGTGCCTTTAGAGAGCACGGATTCTGTATGATAATGTTGAGCCAGCAAGCTTTAATAAAAAGGACCGTCATAAGATCTATGACCAAAGTACTGTGTGCTGAATTAGAACAATCTCTTAAACAAAAAAGTGAAAGAAAAAAAAAAGATTTGGATTAGAGAATGGATGGAAAGAAATTCTTTGGCAATGTATTCTAAAGATGCTTTTCTCAGGTCTCTGTTTTTGTAATGTGGATCGAAAACGTTCCATAAGTTTTCTTGCTCTTTGTATAAGTCCATGAACCTAATATTATCTTGTGCAGACCATCTTTCCGCCATTTTCAGTTTAAAATGCAAATGAAAAAATACATTATCGAGGTCCACTGGCTTACGAGCTACTAGCTTTGTATCCAAATGATGCGAGCAACTGACTTGTGATGACCTTGTGACCTTGGTGGTATGGGCGAGTGGCGAGTAAAAACAAAAAAGTTTGAAGTAGCTCGCACGCCAGCTGCTGACCTGCTCGCACATAACAGTTACTCGCATAAGCTGTTCACACAATGACAGCGGCTGTACTGCAGTAACTCGCACGCAAATTCGCACTGTATAAACTAGGCATTACGCTCGATCGCGACTGGAGAGAGTTCTTAGAAGCAGCCTCACTGTTAAGTGCCGATTGGTACGAACGTGATCTCTTGATTGTTGAAATGTGAAACTCGATGTTGAAGGACGTCCAGATTCACTTGATTCCCGGCCTTTTTTTAAACCATTCATAACACCGGGTGCGGCTCATGGGTTTATCACCAGAGGCTTTTTGAATCATCTGTTGGTGTTCTGGAATGTTTTCCCTCAGTTCGACGCAGAATTTAACTGCACAACGCTGTTCACGCAAGTTGTTCATCGTGAAAATTAAACAATCCGCAGAACGCTTGGGAGAATTATCTTACATAACAATACGCACAAGTTAAGCTCCTTACACACAATCCAACAATACGAGATTTGTTAGGTTCACGCGAAGGCTGTTACGTGATAAGACCAGGGCCGGATTTTCCTATAGGCTAACTAGGCTTCAGCCTAGGACCTCAAGATCAAGAGGGGCCTACATTCATACCTGAATCCGGCCCTGGCTAAGACCCTGAAATGAGGCCAACCAACACCACGTTTACTCTCTTTAGGTGGTGTTGGGCCAACGAGATAACAAGGCCTGGAAGCGAAAAAGTCACCTGATCATCGGGATGCTAGCAACAATCCAACCTTCATTGTTTCCAATAAACGGAAAAACACTAATTGTTAACATCCAAGATGGAGACAATGAAAGTTGGATTGTTGCTAGCACCCCGATGGTCAGATGACTTTTCTGCTTCCCGAGGCCTTGATATCTCGTAGGGCTCGACCCAGAAAAAAAGTTGACGTTTCGGATAGAGGCTATCCTTTGTCAAAGCAAAAACCAGGAGCTAAAGGTTCCTGGTTCGAATCTAGGCTATGGGTTTTTCTTTCCTATTTTCACCAATAATTTAACATATGACAAGGGGGGGGGGCAGGTCTGTTAAGCTTAGATTTAACTGAAATTTAAATATGTTATTACGCACCCCTCCCACTATTATATGGCATATAACTATTTTAATGGGGATTAGTTTACGAGATATAATTGTTTAAATTTAGTTATGTAGGCTATTGTTTACAAATTCGGACAGTGTGACATTCAAGTTAGGCATAAATTACAATGCTAAAGATCCCGGGTTCAAATCCTGCTCCTTTTCCAATTTCATTTAATTTAAATTTTTTTCTAAACATGTTTTTGAACAAATTATATATGAAACTAAAATTAATTATTAAAAACATGTTTTTATAATTTTTTGCATATTATATTTTATTTGAGGAAGGTAACAAGTTATTTATTTTTAAGTTATTATTATTATAGTAGTGATTTATATATAGTTTATCACAAAGTAAATGAAATATAATATGCAAAAAAATAATAAAAATATGTTTTTAATTAATATTAGTTTCATATATAATTTGCTCAAAAACATTTTTTTTAAAAATTAAATTAAATTGGTAAAGGAACAGGATTTGAACTCGGCACCTTTAACATCATAATCTATCAACTTACCCCACATAACTACGTTGACTACTCGTACATCACACTGTCCGGTTTTGTAAATATACATTAATAGCCTACATAACTAACTTTAAATAATTATATCTCGTAAACTAATGCCCATTAGCATGAGTTACTATGCCATATAATAGTGGGAGGGGTGCGTAACAACATATTTAAATTTCAGTTAAATCCAAGCTTAACAGACCTTGTGAGCCCCCCCCCCCCCTACCCCCTTTGTGAGGTATAGCCAATGATTAGAACCCTCATGGATCCATCTTAAGCAGTAAATTGTTTTCTTTTACTAGCCATGTTTCCAGTGCCCAAACAAGTGGGAATGTGAGGTACAAATAAAATGAAAGTCCGTTTCTTGCTCCCCTCACACATAAATCTGTTACAATTTGCTGGGACTTCAAAAGTAATTCATTACGTCACGGCACTGCGTCACGGAGTTCGTAATAACGAGGGCCCACCTGTATTTGTTAAATCTCCACGGTAAATGATCGCGTTCCTTTTTGGGACAATTACATCCAGATAACCAAAAATTATATTTATAATGAAATTTATCAAAAAAATTCAAAGATTTTATGAGTTATGCTAATAATAATTCTGTAATTACGATTTTGAGAAACAAACTGGCTCTTTTCTTAACATGATTTCTTGGTTCGGGGTTTCATAACTTTATCCATACAATAAATGTAGTCTCAAATAAGTCTCAGAAAAAGCGTTACGAAACGCGAGACCTAACCTCCCCCCTACCGCTCTGTAACTGTGCATAAAGTAACCCAAAACACCCCTCCCCCCTTCAAGCGTTACATAATTTATGGACGACTCCTTAGCAGTTTTTAGGTCACTTGGAGACCGCTTAGCTGTAGCAGTGTTCTCGGTGGTCCAGTTGGTAAAGGAGCTGGATATCCATTTTTTAACCTTGCCCCTAGCTGCAGATGTCTCTCAAATTGCCGCTGGTGATACGAGGTCAGCACTTTTGCCGACAACTTGTGAACTCTGGATTTTCTTCGACTTTCTGTCTTAACTGTATCTTGTCATATCTGGACGACCAGCTTCCGATTTATGGTCGATGTCAACATCACCAGCACGGAACTTTGAAACAGTCTACAAACCATTTTTTCACTCGTAGTGTTCCACGCTTTATTTAGGTAGGAGTACATTCGCAACCGTTTTGGACACATTACCTCCAAGTTTGACTTCGTGCAAAATCCTAACCTCACGTCATTTGCTTCTATTACGTTACAAACTTCTTGGACTAACAATGAAACTATGAGACCTTGAGAATGGCGGATGGCCATGAAATTTGGTACATGAGTAAAGCCCATCAAGGGAAGTCTACCACAAAAATGTGAGGTGCAGCTGGCATATGGTTCACAAGTTATAGCGCCCAATGACCCTTTCCCGAATTATTGCACAAGGGCAACAGCTTACTCGAGTTTTGGCCGCTCTTACACCGCTCGTACTGGTAAGGCCTAGAGTGCTTGTGCTCACCCGGCTCCAGGTCAAATGACATGATAATCTATTATTTACAACAAAATGGCGCCTACCTCGCTTTCAACAGTCGAACTAAAACTTGTGTTCACAACAGTGACTGGCAATCAAACTGCGAATGTGCAGCCAACTCCCTACCCATAAAATTTGATCACCATCTGCCAGTGACAAGGTCAAATAGTTCCTTTGTGAATTTAATCAATACGTGGGCCTAGCCGAATAAAGTAGACTTTCATACAAATACTTGATTATTGTTAGAAATAAGATGTACAGTCTAGTGGAAAAAAGTTTAGACTTAAGTCATAGTTGAGCACGTGAATAGCACATCCCAAGCGTATATCTGCTACCCTATTTTCATGCAGAAGGGACAGGTCCAGTCTAATCTGCCTTGACTCTCAGTAAAAATACCCGAGTTTGCAACCGATCAGGGGGAAACCTTGGAGCTTCATTCAGCGTTTACCTCGCCGTCAGAACCAACTCGTGTCCCTTAAGGGGCTCTTTCTTCTTTGGGAAGCGGTGAAAGTGGCAAGGTGCAAAGTCGGTCATCTTTGAACTGTAGGCGCTGCAACGCCTCTGGTGTGTGGCGACTCGTTTGCGGGCGGACGTTATCGTACTCCAGAAGAGGGTCCAAAGCTGTCATTCAATCCTGGTGTCGACAACAACTCCGGAATTCCTCTCCGACGGGTTCACCCAACTGGTCACGCGATGGTACAATGCGTGGAAAGGGATGGGGACTATGTCGAAAAGTGAATAGTGCATTACATAGAGGACAAATGTGAGTATAAGATACAAAAAGAATTTTGAAAACCGGTTAACAAATAAAAAAGTTACAGCCATGGAGGCATTACTTTTCAAAACGCCCTCGTTAACATAGAGTAACTCATCATCGTTTTTCTTTTTCGATCATTTTCTATCCTTAATTTTGGAAAATCCAAATAAAAAAATGAGACCCACTTATATTGAAATGTTCCTTGTTGCACTAGCGTTATTCGGATTCAAATTTGCAACAAACTTGAATTTTATTTTATTTTCCACTATTTGATTAATATACTGTATGTGTCGGTTTCAAATGTTCAAGTACAAGTTACAAGATTTAAAAAGTGAGCAATTTATACATGAACTTTTTTACTTGACTTCTCATCTTGTTTCTCATCTTTTACTTTTGTTTATATTTTATATTTTTCCCAATGTGTGACAATTATATACAAGGGCACATACAGGTATATATCGTTAAATCAATTCATATTTACATATATAATCAGTTGTCGATTGGTTTGTTAACATGCCTTATTATTATTATTGATTGATTAACAATTAGACTCGTCAGTTTATATATTAAGAATGTGTTTATAACATTCTCTTATGTATTTACTTGGTTGTAATGATTTCGCTCTCCACCCGTGTAAATTTCTCGCACCCATGTCAATTTCTCTTACGAACGGGATAAACCGGTTACCCTAAATATGTCATAAAAGAGAGCGCGAAAAACGTATCACTCACTCATTCATTCATTCATCACGAAATCTCCAGAACTATGAAGCCTACAAACTTGAAATTTGGCAAGTATATTTCGCTTGACTTTTAGGTGCTCGCTAAGAAAGGATTTTATTTTTGCTTTCTTCCTTTCCATTGTAGCTTATTTTTAAAATTCAATTTACCTGGAGCTGAATGGGAATTTTCTAGCGTTAAAAAAATTGTGACGTTTGCTTTGTGTAATGAAGAATTTTGCGATTGTTCCATGAAGCAGCATCAACAATGACTGCAAGTCTGTCGCGGGGGAATACAGTGTATCTTTTATTTTTTATCTGAATGGGATTTTTTCTAGCGTTAAAAATTGTGACGTCTTTGTATGCTTTGTTTAATGAAGACTTTCGCGATTGTTCCGTGAAGCAGCATCTACAGTAACTGTATCTTTCGCCCGGGAATACAAGGTATCTTTTATTTTCCATATACATAAATATGAAAAAGCTATACAGGGTGTTCCAAAATGATCTTTACAATTTTGATCACACATATTTCAGAAATGGGGATAGGTAGAAAGGTGCGGTTTGCGGCATAATGTTGTTCTAAAGTTATGTTGTTGTTTTTATCTTTTCTTGATCGTTAGGAAGGCTTTGGATGACACGTTTCCAGGTCGCTGGATTGACAGACGAGGATCCATTTCCTGGCCTCCAAGGTCTCCAGACATAACCCCATTAGATGTTTTTTCTTTAGGGCTTTGTGAAGGATACTGTCTACCCATCGATGTTAGTTTATATACATCACTGTGTCTACCATACTGCGAGGTCGCATCACAGCAAACGTTAATGAGGACATGGTAGGCCGGACATGGGGGGAACGGGAATATCGCTTAGATATCCTGCGTAGGTCCTGCGTGCTGCAGATGGCGCACACATTAAACGCTGTTAAACGGCTACTAAAACTTTAGGTGTGTCTGAATATTATGCCGCAAACCGCACCTTTCTACCTATCCCCATTTCTGAAATATACGTGTTCAAAGTTGTAAAGATCATTTTGGAACACCCTGTATTTTTCCCCGAGCGACGCCGGGTACTTCAGCTAATCTAATTATAAATGAAATTGGTAGAGACTAGTTTTACAATACAATAAAGGGAGAACAAAGTTTACGACTAGTTTCGCCATTTATTCCCGGCTTTTAAACTACACTAGAGGCTTTTCGCCCTTATATACAGAAATATGATACAATGGAGTAAATGATTGGATAAAAATACAACGAATGGCATGACAAAGGCAATGAGTAATAAATACAATGAAGGCAGAAGTAAAATAAACAACATAGGTGTACGTTGATTGGATAAGAATACCAGTGTGTCTAGCAAAACGATTTCGTAAAATTCCCTGATTTTCTCTGACTTTTCCCTGTTACAAAAAATTCCCTGACTTTTCCCGGTTTTCCCGGTCGCTAGTCACCCTGGAATAAAGCGAATGAAAATAAGAGAATGGGTGCACTATAAAATGTACACTAACTGGATGAAAGCAAAAAAACAAAAAAAAAACCGATAGGGTAACAAATAACAGAAAAATAGACTACAAAAAGTGAGGACATAAATGGATAAAGAAAGGTTGATTCATAAAAGAATATATAAAATAACTAAAATAAAAAGAGAATTACAGTAAATCTGAGACGGAATTGAGAATGGAAAAAAGTCAAAATTCGTTTCATAGTTAAGGAGGAGGTCAGGAGACGAGTTCTTGGCCTTGAAAATCTCTATGGATTCCAGAGTTGCGGTTTTAAAAGGGTCATTACAAATCGTTTTGCTAGACACTCTGGTATTCTTATCCAATCAACGTACACTTATGTTGTTTATTTTACTTCTACATTCATTGTACTTATTACTCATTACCTTTGTCATGCCATTCGTTCTTTTTATATCCAATCATTTACTCCATTGTACCATATTTCTGTATATAAGGGCGAAAAGCCCAACTCCTTATAGGCACCTTTGTCCAGACTCTTATGAAGAACATGCTACCCAAGATGGAGAATCATGAACACACCCTGGTTTCTGGTATCCTGGACCACCCACTCGCTGTTAAGGGTCCCCTCAGGTTTCGAAGACCCCGCCATGTCCTGGATGTCTGCTTTGATGACGTTAACAAGGCCGTCTTCCCCAACTATTGGATCTTCTAGATCCTGCTGATTTTTGGGGACTCTATTCGTCAATCCACAATCTGACTCGTCCCTTCTCGGGACTCATTCTCTGGAGGACTAAAGAGGTTCATCAGGCTTCTCTCCCAGTTCAGTGTACTTCCTCTGGTTTACTTTTTGGGCGAGCGTGCAAAGTGAGCTTGGCTCCTGGACCACTCGCGTCTTTCTTTTTCACTACACTGTTCGATTGTCGATTGTCTAGTGTAGTTTATCCTTATCAGTCCAGGACAACTCTCTCTGGGGTACTGTAAGGGCCTTAAAAGGAAACAGACCGATCAACCTGCCGCCACTGCTTACCCAGTGATCGTGATAAGATGGCGATGTTGTCATCAGTGAACGTGATAAGGCTCAACTGATCGCCACTCCCTGGAAAAGCAATTTACCACGCCTTGTGAAGAAAACCCTGATACTCGCTCAAATACTCGACTTGTCAGTGATGTGTGTAACTCCTATGGGCTAACTCAGCGAGTTCCTACCGTTGAGGAAATTATTACCATTAACGAAATCTCCGACATCATAAAGCGCCTTAAAACCAGGAAAGCAGCAGGTATCGATTCCATCACCAACAGTGCCCTCAAGAATTTGCCTCCTAATGTTATCGCGATTATTACCAGGGTCATAAATGACTGACGGAGACATGGATACTTCCCTGACAAGTGGAAGGAGTCCGTCATCGTTACGATACCAAAGCCTGGTCTAAACCCTGTTCTCGCTGTTAGCTACAGGCCCATAAGCTTATTACCTACGATGTCAAAAGTCCTTGAACGCGTCATTCTAAGGAGGTTTATCGCTTTCTGCGTGACCAACAATCTTATTCGTGAGGAGTAATTCGGTTTTCGCCCAGATCACTCCTGCCAACTTCAGCTCTGGAGGCTTGTTGCTGACCTTAACACTCCTCTAACAAGGGAATCCCACATAGCCTATCCGCTTTAACAATGGAGCCTTTGTATGGTTATGTATGCTCACATTTTTTTCGTTTTCGCGGTTTATTTTGAAAGAAACAAAATGTTGCACTCTCATATTTTGCAAGCATCTATAGTAGCTTCAGATGAGTAACATATTTCAGTATGGTGGAAATCTGTGACATACATGTTCGAGGGATTCCCTTGTAAGTTGCGCTAAGTACGGTGGTTTAGATCACCGGAAATACAAAATAACGGCCTGAGATACAAAATGATTACTTGTGGTTTTCCTGACGATCTGATTGCTTTGATTAGTTCCTTTCTGTCGGAAAGGACTTTTAGTGTCAAGGTTGGCTGCTCCATATCTAACCCTTGTGACATCAATGCTGGTGTCCCCCAAGGCTCTATCCTGGGCCCTGCGTTGTTTAACTTTTTCATTCAGGATTTCCCAACTTTTACAAAGTGCAATTTATACCTGTTTGCTGACGATGCGTCCATCATGACTAGTGCCCGCAATCCTGCTCATGTTATATCTCGGTTACAAAATGCTTTACCTCAGTGTGAGAAATGGTTTGCTAAATGGAGGTTAAACCTAACGTTGATAAATGCAAAGCCATGTTCATTACAAAATAGCTTAGAAAACCCCCGAAGCCACTCTTCCTATCTGGAAAGGAGCTCGAGTGGGTAAAAAACTATAAATACCTCGGGAGAAGTGATAGATGCCAAGCTAAACTGGAGCGACCATCTCTCTTATGCTATCAAGAAGGCAAAGTTTCGTCTGGTTGCTCTTCTGGGGCGTAACAGTGCTCTTGGAGTGGATGGCAAACTTTTGCTATATAAAATGGTAATCCGAACCATTCTTCTGTATGATATTAATGGAGGCCTTACAGTACAACATTAGAGAAACTATTGTGGCATCGACTAATTTCGGCTTTTATTCCCGCCTTCATCAGGATACAAAGAAAATTGGCACGCAGCCTTTCGTATTAGCAACACCCTGATGAAGGCGGGAATAAAAGTCGAAACTAGTCGATGCCACAATGGTTTCTCTAATGTTGTACTGTAAGGCCTCCATTAATATCGTTAAGAAATGCAGTACTATGACCAACAACTTAGAAGATTATTCTTCTGTATGGTATGCCTGCCTGGGCTACAATCGGCAAATCCAGATGGAAGGACCTCCAAACCTTCCAAAACGTCACCCTGAGGACCATTTTCAACTCGACAGAAGAATAGCAACTAATGCTTCCATTGCTGAAGATTTCGGTATACCTACCATTGGAAACCACGTCCAAGAGTCGCTGAAGAAGCTGCTTCCGAAGATTAAGGACCATCCTAATCCATTGGTTGCAAATATTCTGGATCACCGGCTTACCTTTAGAAGTTCCCTTAGGCATCGCAGGCCTCGTCACATCCTGGACGTCAACTTCGACGACATCCAAAAGGGCGGGCGTCTTTCCAACCTATTGGATCACCTAGCTCTTCCGTGTCCTATCGTCAATCAACAATCAATCTATCGTCCTGATAGGAAAGGACTCCTTTTTATCTTCTGGATGACTTAACCAGATTCATCTGGCTTCTTTCCTAATTCACCGTACTTCCTTTGGCTATTACTTGGACGAGTATGGCAGTGGAAGCATAACTTCCGGACCCCTCGTTTTGTTTTTTTTTCCCTGCGCTGTTCGATTGTCGTAGTGTAGGGATAAAACCGGTCAATATCCTTGATAAAACCGGGAATAAATGGCGAAACTAGTCGGAAACTCTGTTCTCTCTTTATTGTATTGTAAAGTTTCTACCAATTTCATTGATAGAAACAATACTAAGAACTCCCAGTTTATTGATCTAATTGTAAATATTGGCTAATGTTCACTTCTGCACATCGCGCGATGACTGATCATACGACCAAGAAAAGTGAATTTATTTTTTAAAGACTGAGGGGCTGCTCCCACCAGACACCCTCCCTCTAACGAACTGATATACAGCTTGAGACAACTGAATATCTCGGAAACTAAGCATTGTACGAAAAAATGTCCAAAATCAAAAGTGAATTATTTCGCGGGGGAAATTCATTAGTTAAAAAAATTACCCCCCTCCCTTGTGAGGGGGGCTGGGTAACTTTGAAATCTTAAATAGGAACC
>JAHWFO010044110.1:755164-773158 GCA_023313115.1 Rhysida immarginata | reverse complement strand
CATCAATTTAGTACGGCCGTGCTTCAGGACTCAGTCTTTCAGAAGAGCGTCTCCAAATGAAATGTCCCGCACTATCAGCTCCTTCGATGCTGAATATTCTGCTCTTATCACTGAATATCATCTTTTCCCATTGATCAATGGACCAGCTCGAATCCTGACGGGCCCAAGATATTTTCCTCTTCCTCTGCAATAGAGTAATTGCTGGATTCGTCTGCGCTTTCCGAAATAAATAGCGCTTCTCTCGAAGGCGATTCCTTAGTGTTCTGTCGGTTACTTTCACTCCGGAAGCTTTCCAGAAGTTGTTCAAAAGTCTAAATGAAGTTTTTCTGTCCTTTTTACAAATCGCCACCAACAGGGAGCCACTACTTGCCGATGTCTTTCTAGGCCTGCCAATTCTCTTTCTGTTTTGGACACTTTGGTTCATTCTGAACTTGATGATAACTTTGGAAACTGTTCCCTGAGAACAGCCAATAAATTTGGCAACTTCCGTTTGACTTTTTCCATCGTCCAATAAATGAATTATGTGTTCTTTCATATCCTCGCCGAGTTCCTTCGTTCGACCCATGATTGCGTTTTAAAAAATAGCTTCAAGAAATTTCACGATATGCAAATTGAGTAAAGGTTAGGATATTCGATTTTGTAAAAAAAAAAAAAAAAAAAAAAAAAAAAAAAAGGTAAACAGTAGTGAACGTTTTCTTCTATCAAAAATATGATTTTTCCAAACTTTTTTCCAACAAAAGTTAATTTTCCAAATTTTTTTCCAGGGTGGTCTCCCAGTTGGAATTTTTTTTTAAATTCAAAAATGAATGTATTTCAGTTTCTTTTACCTACATCACTTCGAATAGGAGTGATATATACGAGAAATAAATTTGTAATTTTTGCCCATCAAATACGTGTTTTTTTTCTGATAAATATAAAAATTTAGCAGTGCAGCTGAGGACTATTCCAAACTTTTTTCCAGGAGTTGTATTCTTTGGCGCAATCGGCCAATAATTATGAAACAATCAAAAACAAGAAATTAACCCCCCCCCCCCCCGAGGAGGGTATAGGAAAGTAGTGGAAGCCCTGAGGTCATCTATTTTTACCCCTTTATCTATACTTTTAATCCCCCTCCCCTTTTTTTTAATCAAAAAGTTATTTTCTCGAACATAGTATTTAGAAAATGTAAAAGAGCTCTATCTTCTTTCCTCTCTCATCATTTCCGATCGAATAACATATACATACCATATGTTGCCATAACATATACATGCCATACACTATATGATCACAAATATCCGGACACATGCACGTTTGCGCTCTAGCCACGATTTCATGGAAATCAATAGGGGATTGCACATCCCTTTGCCCGAATCACAGCTTCCACCCTTCGGGGAAGACTTTCCACCAAATGTTGGTAGGTACTTTCCGGAATGTTCCTCCATTCCTCCCGAAGAGCGAGAATCAGTTCAGGTACAGAAGTTGGCCGATGTGATCTGGCCCACAAGCGTCTTTCCAATTCATCCCACAGACTCTCTATAGGATTGACGTCGGGACTTTGTGCCGGCCAACCCATTTCTTCGACCCCTGAGTCCGCAAACCACTGCTGTACACGCCTCGCTTTGTGGCACGGAGCATTGTCGTGTTGGTAGAGAAATGGCCTGTTTCCGAAAAATTGCCACAACGTTGGAAGTGCACAGTTGTCCAAAACATTCAGATAACGGTCGGAGTTCATGATTCCTTGCACAGGAAAGAGCTGGCCCAGTCCGTACCATGAAAATGAGCCCCACACCATGACTCCTTCTCCTCCGAACTTGACTGTGGGCTCTGTGCACTCAGGTAAGAAGCGTTCTCCAGGTATGCGCCAAACCCAAACTCGTCCATCGGATTGCCAGAGTGTGTAGCGAGATTCGTCTGTCCACATTACACGTTTCCATTGGTCCATTGTCCAGTTTCTGTGGGCTTTGCACCACTCCAGACGTCGCTTGGCGTCGACCCTGCTGATGTGGGGCTTGTGGGCAGCAGCACGGCCATGGAATCCCATCGTGTGCAGTTCCCGACGAATTGTCATGGTACTGGCATCATTTGCAGAGGCGTTTCGAAACTCTGTGGCAATTTTTTCCGCCGAGGACTTCCGGTTGCTGCGGGTGACACGACGAAGCACTCGACGGTCTCTGTCCGTTAGTTTCTTGGGTCTACCGGTTCGTTGTTGAACTGTTGTTGATCCCCGGGTCTTCCATTTCATAATGACATCGCCTACTGTTGACTTGCGTATCTGAAGAAGGCTGGAAATGTCACGCACGGACTTGCCGCATAGGTGACATCCAACGATGGTTCCACGTTGGAACTCACTGAGCTCTGCCGAACGACCCATTCTTGCCAATGTCCAAGCAGAGTTGTGTCTGAAGGTGTGGGAAGCTATTTAAATGATGTGCAAGTCATTATCATGTGACATTGGGCCAATCGATGATCTGTGAGGGGTGTCCGGATATTTTTGATCATATAGTGTATGTTGCCCCCACAACTCCGACCCCACTGGAACAATTTGGCTCAAACTTCATAGTAATGTAGATCTTGCCTAGAGGACTCTGGATACCGAATTTCACTCTAAATATCACGTAGATCTTTTGTTCTCTCTAATTCTCACCCCAGTAACTCCGACCCCAGTGCACCAATCAAAACCAAACTAAATAGTGAAGTAGGATATGTCTTTAGTAAGCTACATTCCGAATTTCAGCCTTCTACGTCAAAAAATGTAGAAAATATGAAGGGGACAGACGGACATTGTGAAACCAGTTTAGTGCTCCGTTCTTCCGCTATTTAATAAAGGATAATATTAAAAATGTATAAAAAAGCAACAACATGGATAAAAACAAGATAAGATGAAAAGGGTTTTTTCAAACCAAGCTTTTATAATGCTTTATTTAGTGGCAATAATAAAGCTTAATTTTGCAACAATAAACAATAAATACATTTAACTCTCGCCATAACGAATTGTCACAACAATCAATTCGTAGTAATGAATTTGTACCATTAGAACACGATCCAGTGAACCGATTTGAAAATTTTTTTCTTTAACATAAATTGTCATCGATCCTGTGTATGTGTGTCAAGTTTCAGCTCCCTAGCTTGTCGGGAAGTTGGTTTAATATTGATTACAAGATTTGACCTAAACAAACTAACATTGCAAGGTTAATAAAAGCTTTTAATTAATTACAGTCTTAACAACCCTTGATTAAAGCCATTTAAATCTACATTTAATATTTCATTGGATAATTATATAAACTTACTTGATTTAAAATAAACATTGAGACTGGCCTACCACTCTCAATGTTTCAGAAAGAGTAAAGGCCATATGTTCGTTTCAGAAACTCAATTTTTTTTGTTGCTAAAATCGACTTAAAAACTCATGATTCGAAAAGATATGTTGAAATTTTGAAAAAAAAATTCCGTCTGTATGTGACCAATTTTGTGCAGCTAACTCCTCTGAAACGGCAAATAGCAGAACCGAATAAAAATTACACATAATTGTTAGAGGGGACTCTAAATTGTGCCTTCAAAGCTAGTAGCGATTGTCAATTGGTTAAGCGTTTTTAGAGATATTAATTTTTTCTAAAAATTAAAAAAAATGGCTGTAGTGTTCAAACCAGTGAACCAAACTCAGTAAACTCGACATGTACGTACGCCTCTCATTAAGGCAATTTTTTTATAAATGACTTGTTTGGCTGTGATGAGCCGTTTTGGAGTTATTAACTATCCCCTCCCCCCAGACTCCCCCCCCCCCCCTCCGCGACAATTTTTTATTTTTTTAAGAAATTCATACTTAGATACTTAGAGGATAGATAAATATGCATTGACATAATTTTTATGGAAATGGGTTAACCTTTTTGGAGAAATAAAATTTTTTTTTGTAAAAATGAAGAAATGGCAGAAGCATTCATTTCTTCGCCCCAAACACAATGAAAACGACATGAACAGTTTCCCCTTTTTGAAAAATACAATTTTTTTAATTCCGTATCATCAACTGTGCGAATGAATCATTCCGCCATTTTAGTTTGAAATACTATATGAAAAGCCACCGCGAATGAATGCTTCTCCGCATTACACTTTTGCGATACCGCAAAGTACTGTAATAATAAAATTATTACGTACCGGGGCACTTATTGGTTTCACAGTGTCTGTCTGTCCGTCACCTCCGTATTTTCCACATTTTTGACGTAGAAGGTTGAAATTCGGAACGTACCTTACTATTTAGTTTGGTTTTGATTGACCCATTGAGGTCGGAATAAAGGGGGTGGGAGTTAGAGCACAGAATGTTATTCTGTGGTTAGAGAGGATCAAGTGATCTATGTGGATTTAGGTGTGTAAAGGAGTGATATTCGGTATGTAGCTTCCTCTAGGTAAGATCTATATTACTATGATGTTTGGGCTTAATTGTCCCAGAGGGATCGGCGTTGTGGGGGTGGGAGTCACTTGGCCTTTAGAACTATGGCAAATGTGGCATGCGATATATCATTCAATCGGAAATGATGAGAAAGGAAAGATAGAGCTCTTTTATATTTTCTAAATACTATGTTCGAGAAAATTAATATTTTGATAAAAAAAAATAAAAAAATTGGGGATTATAAAATCCAGATAAAGGGGTAAAAACAGATGAACTCAGGGATTCCACTACTTTCCTAAACCGTCCTCGGGGGGATTAATTTCTTGTTACACATGCCGTTAAAAGTAATGCAACCCCCAGAAAAAGTCGTCAAATTGTAAGATGTGCATAGGAAAGATACAATTTTATTTGCTGAATCTTGCAATACACAGTAATCACAATATAACACCCTGGGTGCTAACGTCAATACCCTGTATAACCCTCACGCATATCACAAGAGCTGCTCACCCGATGCGGCATACTGTCACGCACTATGAGGACGAAACACTGCTACAGCCCACCATGCTACTTCGACCCAAAGACAACGGATATGTCTCCCCCATGTAATACCACACAAATTTGATTGGAAACATATATGGTGATCTGGTCAGCCAAATGTCCTGCTGGAACAGTCCAGCTTGGATGGTAGCCATGAAGGGAATGACGATGGGACTAACCACCTCATTTGCATATCGTTGAATGGTTAGATTGTCCACTATGAACACCACAGTCCGAGAGTCGTAAGGTATGGCACCCCATATTAACAAGACACCACGTAAAGATCCTGTCTTGCGTTAAGTCAAATGATGTTGAAGCTCTTTTCTATATTGGCCATCATTTGTACCAAGATAGAAAAGAGATTCATCACTGAAGACTACACATGTCCATTCAGTCCCCTACTGGTGTCTGGCGTGGCAGTGAATGTCACTTTGTGTGCTTCTGCAGTGAATGTTACATATCGTCTTGGACGTCGAGTACGAAACCCAACTGCGTGGATATGACGAAGAATAGGACACAGGTCTATGCAAAGAACTCTATCACGGCCAAAAAGTATAAAATAAAACACTTTAAATCCATAGCCGTGAGGTCACCACTCCTCTCCACGAGTCAACTCTAGTAGAAACACCACGGCTGATGAAACACACTGCGCTGACGCTGTCGGATATCGAAGGGGGTCACGATGGAGTGTCAGAATACAGGAATTCGCATCCGATATCGGAAGAAACCTTTGATAGAGTCCAGGTGCAAGGTGTGTATCGCAGCTTCTTGTATACGGATATGCTTTACGTGACAGCAATTTGACTTGGCTCACTCGCGTTATCGGAATTGCATTACTTTTCACAAAAGCATTTTCTAAGTATAAAGATGAAGTAACGGTACTTCCTCTGAAAGTTTCAGGCACATCATTTCTCATTTGCCTTTGTGGATTAGAGGTTCTCTCTTTATAGTTCGTTCCATTCCACAGTTTTTCCTTATTATTTTATAGACTTAGTGTTTTCATTTCAATTTACATCATGATGCTGCCATTTGTCTCTGTGTCTCCCCCATGCCTCTACAATTGCTCTGCATCTCAGTTTCCATTGGAGAAGGGCCTACTGAAGCACACCCTGGTTGAGTTTGTGCCAGTCTTCCCAGCAAACTTTCCAAAACGATGATTTTTCGAAGGATTTCATCCCCTACCACGATCGTACCGTTCCAGATGGATCCTAGTGCTGCCAAGCTTGAATATCTATCAGCACGTGAGCAACTCAGCACCCAGGAATTTTCGGCATGTGTAGTCGTATGACTGCCTGAAATCACAAGTGATCTTCGCGAGCAGTACAATGCCATCAATTCAGGTTTTGCTTAAAACATTTTCATAGTTTTGTTGTGAAACAGTGTAACATCAATGCATTCAACTGATATGAGGTTGGTGGGAAAATAATTTCGGTTTAGCAGTTTAAATGGAGTGTAAGAAATTTGAACATACAAAGTTGTAGGCATGCATTGGTATTGACGTCAATGCAGAGACATTACCAATTACGTCTGAGCACAGTTTGCTCAATTCTGTCGATTAATTTTTGCGCTGTTGTTGATCGAAGCTGCCATGGCAGCTGCCCTGATTCCGATATGTTTGTTATGCTAGTTCAAACTCGGCAAATGTCAGGCTGAAGCCGCAAGAGATATGAACAAAGCATGGGACAAGAACTCAATTTCTGAGCGCCAGCCCCAAAGATAGTTCAAAAAATTTAAATCCGGAGGTATAAACAACTGTAAAGATAAAGCCGCTCCGGACGCCCATCGGAAGTTGATAATGGTCTCTTAAAATCATTAGTGGGTCTCATTAAAATCTCTGAAATTTTGTTTTATTCCAGGGTTCTTGTGTCTCGTCCTTTTTTTCTTCTACATTCGTCAATTTTCATCAAAGATAAAGAAAAGGTAAAAACTACTTCAACTTGTATTAAAGCTTTATCAGCAATTTCAACTTTAAAACAGAAAAAAAAAACAACCTGTACTCTCCATTTTTTGCATTATCAAAAGAAAGAAAATATTCCTGATTTCATTTTAGATAAAATTGATGACATTGAAGCACATATTACAACAACTGCTTGCAAAGTCTAATGCTATGTTCGCACTACGTTCGCACTAGAGTTAAGTAACCGCGGTAACCTCTTGATCACGATCAAGACGAACTGTGCGGCCTGCTTCGGTTACCAAACCGCGTTCACAGAGGAAAGTAAACATAAGCTCGGTTAGTACCAAGAAACAGGAAAGTAAAACATGGAGGCTCAGCGAAAGCGCAGCAGCAAGTAGTCTGATGAGGAAACCAAAAGATCTTATATGTTTGGGGAGAATAGATGTTCAGACTTGAGAAAGGCTAAACTTAGCCGCCACGTGTGCGAGTACATATCGAAGATTCTTCTCCATCTATCGTAATTTCGCTAACGGCAAGATTTGACGCCCGCGGAAGCCAGTTGCAGTGCCTACAACATTTTGCTTGGTAATCGCTTCTATTTTTATGCTTGAAGGGTAACCGTCATTTACAACAGTACCGTCATTTCCCTTGAATGCAGTGCGACCTGAAAGTGGTTCATTAGCTACAGGGCCGTACCAGAATTTTATTTCGGGGGGCTATTCTTCTAGCGGAGGGGGGTACGGTTAAGTAACCGCGGTCTACTGATCGTGAGTAACTCACAGTGCGAACATAATATAATTCAAAACAGTATATCGTCATATTTTGAAATAATTTTTTGGATCAATTTTACTTTTTCTTTATTCCGGTTATAATGAACTAATTTTTTTTTTTTGGTCCCTAGCTGTTCGTTCACGATGGCCCACCTGTATTTTAAAAATAAATAAATAAATAAATAAATAAATAAATAAATAAATAAACACTGATGCGACTCAGCTCAGCAGGCATGAAGCTCCCAGAAGATACAAAAATCCCGGACGCTCAAACCAAAGTCAAGTAGAAAATTACCTTAATTTGCAATGTTTGGGGAAACCAATATCTTTAAGTTTCTCTAGGTTGTGCAAAAAAAAAAACAAAAAAAAAAAAAAAAAAAGAACCAACAACCTTCTTCATCTTAGCTTTCGAATATTTTTATTTGCAATACGTATGAAAATTACATTTATTTAAAATTGTCATCTGACATACATCACCTTTGATGTATTACTTTAAAGACTTGACAAAATAACGATATTTCCGAAACCAACTCGAAGCAATGACTGCATTCATGCATTCTTTCTTTTGAAAACGCATTTGTCAATGCTCTGAGTTGCATACAGTTAGTGAAACAACACATTTTAAAAGAAATTTTTCTTTACGTTTTTTTTAAATATAAAAAGTACATTTTATTTTGAAATTTTCGAAGTATGTTGGTAACCCGGACAATCGAACACTCAACCCGGACAGGTATTTACAGGTGGCAACACTGACCAAGACAAGGTGATCCTATGAAATCCTTAACAACATGAAAACATATTCATTCGAGTGAAAAATATCAATAAGTTACGTTGTATTTACTATCTTCCTTAACTTACTCGCCTCAGGCGTTCAATACCCTATAATTGTAATTTAATTACATTTAATTCTAGCGCTTCTTCTGTCAGCCCGAGACCATCTCAGATGATCTCTGCTTTCAGCTTTTTAAAAGCTGGGAAGTAGAATTCCCACTCAGTGAATTCCCTGTTTCTAGCTTTTAAAAAGGGCGCGGCGGAAGTTAGTCACCGGAAGTTATGTTTTTGTTGACATCTATAACAAATATATAACATAGCCCCGATTTTTAACATCCTATAGTAAAATTTATCATTTACGAGTGTACCTTTCTTCACTCTTTATCACGGATTTCTTTTTGTGCCTTTCTTTTTTCCCCCCCCCCCCCTTCTCAGTGATCGGCCCAATAATCACTGTAGAAAACGGATTGTAGAAACACGTTTATAGCTCCATGGCAACCATCGATACATGTTAGCTTCTTGATGTTACGTCCATGTTGTTGTACATTTTACATAGACAAAAAATAAAAGGAGAAAAGTGTTAAAAGAAAATGTTGAAGAATTCCATTCATATTTGCTATAATTTTGTGGAAAGTAGCGTTATTTCACTGAAGTGCAGTATCATTGGGATCTGAGCCCCGCTACCTGCAAACTTCCTGAGCGAACTCCCTCATTCATATAATCGGAATCATTAGTTTTTAAAATTCATTATGGATCCAAACTAGATTCCTGCATTTTATGTATACTTTTTTGCGAAGGTGTTCAATTGTCGGTCATCGATTATGAGTTTTGTAAAAAATTAAATCCGTTGTTGATCGTGTTGTGCCGGTAAGTTTACGAGGACTGAAACAATCCTCGTTTCAACTTAGATTTAATTGTGCATTTCATTTGGGATGAAATAAGTTAAGATTATGATACAGCAGTTATAGTTTTTAAAACATAAGCGTTATAAGTTCTATAATGTTATTGGGATGTAGTGAATACGTTATCTTTTGTGGATAAGATTATGTTAACAAGTCTTCTTTCTCCTGCTTTCTATTGGAGAGTCTAGGAAGAGAAAGAGTATGCATTTTCTATTTATCTTTTCTGTTCCTCTTTTACCCTTTTATGGCTTCGAGGATGTTAAAAAACCATTAGATCTATTTGAAATTTAACCTAGTAGAGGATCAGCCTACTGAGACTTTGCTTGGTCTTTCAAAGTTTGTTAGTCAAGACTTAAACACAGACATCCATGCCCCCAGCAGGATTCAAACCAACAACTCACTGTGCTCGAGGGCGAAGACCTGTGCCTTAGTGCTCTCGTCCATTGAGCCAGAAGAATCCATTTTCTTAAAGGTAAAATACATAAAAAATGTTGATAAAATTTCAATCAATTTTCTGCAGCCAGTAATTTCATGTACTGTCCGGGACTCAAGAGAAGACCTCTGAGTTGCATAATTCCACTATAACACAGCAGAAACATTTGCGCGAGTTCATTTCTAAAAAGGTTGGACAGGGATATTGCAATTGTTGTCATATTTTTTCCGGCAATTGTTGTCATATTTTTTCCGGCAATTGTTGTCATATTTTTCTCCTGCGTTGCATGTTGTCTCTCCTCGTGTCTGCGTTGTTTTTGTTGCGTGCATGCTTTAGACAACAATTGCTGGAGAAAAATATGACAACAATTGCAATATCCCTATCCAACCTTTTTAAAAATGAACTCGCCCAAACGCTTCTGTCGTGTAGTGGTGGAATTGTGCAACTCAGAGGTCTTCTCTTGAGTCTCGGACAGTATATGAAGATGCACATGGACAATCTATTTCTTTGTATCAGATGTTCCTGAGATGAAAGATAAACAAGAAATACTCTTTCTGTTATGGTTAGGTGTAACCTTTCATATATCCCCCTGGCTGTAGGTATAGCCAAGTGCAATGGTCTTAGGTTTTCCTGTCTTCTGGTGAAGGACAGATGGTAAAATGGTGGCTTAGATTTTCCTGACCAAATCCTAATTGGAGGCTGTTCAAAGATTTTAAAGGATAAACACAAATGACCATGCCACTGCAGGATTCGATATGATGATTATGAGAGCCAAAGGACCATAATCATCATATTGGGAAATCCAACTAGAGGAATAGAGGAAATCCACTAGAGAATACATTTTGGAATTGGATATTATAACATGATTACGTCATTGGATGGATATCCACAGGATGCAGCCACTCCAGGGAAGGTGAAAAGGATTGAAGGCCTTGTGCTGGCAAGCAGACAGATAATGATCTGTCAAATTGCAACTGAATGTGGGTGCTGTACACAAACACCTGAATTTCAGGAAAATGTGTGCACAGTGAGTAGTGAGTACCACATAGTCTTGATGATAAGCAGCCCAAACTCCATTGGAGCATCAAACATGATATACACTGCAAGGAAGTGACTTTCTTAATTGTATTGTGTCTGGGTTAAGTGTCTGAATAGCGGGGGCAAGTATTTGTAACAATAAAATGCCGGTATTCCAGTGTCTTATGTTTGGCCGTTTATTTATTGAACAATCCTTATATAAAAGGTTCACTCGGTTTTAGCTGTTTCTTTGGCCTGTGTATTGATTTATAGACTGGGCATAATACATCTATACTCTGTTTATCGCCAACCGACCCCACAGTTTACCTGAAGCAATAATATACTTTCTTTTGTTAAGGCTAAAGAAAGTAGGTTATTGTCTCAGGTAAACTGTGGGGTGGGTTGGGAATAAACAGAGCATAGGAATACATTATTGTAATTATTTTTTAATTTTTCTTTTTTCTTTAATTATTCCTCTGAATGCTTCTATGCAATTGAACTTAATCTTTCATTAAGGCCTTGATAATTTATTTTTACAGGCCTACATTAACAATGCCTAAGAATAAAATTGTGAAGAAAAGAAAACAATGTGAAGATAATAAACCCTCAGGTATATTATATAAATTTTGTTAAATGCTACCTTTGTCAAAATGTAAACTCAAGTGATAAGCTAAGATTTATACATTCAAAATATGACAAAAAGAAAAAAATCACACTTGATTAATGAATAATTTGAAAAGAAAAATATTTTTCATCTTAAATCTCGAGAAATAAGAAATGACCCATTTTGGGGAGAAGAATTTGATGGTTGATTTGGTGTACATTATCCAAAGGATGGCTAAAACATGGCACCAATAAATATGCAAAGTATTTTATTCTCAGACAAAGGTATGAATGGCATCTTGTATCACCATATTTAACGCCAGGCAATGCAACGGAATTGTAATTACTGTGGGTTATCCATTAAGTAGGGCTATAGTGGTAAGCCAGACCAAAAACAGATTAAGTCAGGCTGTGCCAAGCTTGACTTTTGGTGGTGCAAAGAAAAAAATATTTGGATGGAATGAAGTAACTGAAAGTTTTGTTTGAATATTTTACATACTATGCTAGTTAAGCATTTTGTCTATCTATTATCTATGATTGCTATGATCTATATAGTTTGAGGTCTTTGTATCACTATTAGATATGTGATATATGGAGGCTTTGCAATACGTATTTTTATTGATGAATCTTTATTTCACGAACTGGTTTCACCATCTTTTCCCGGCTTTCTCAAGGTGATGGAATGAATAATTGCTAAATATTTTTGAAAATGAATAACAATAGAAAGAAAAATAACTCCGAAAACACTATTCCACATAATAAATTTTAATGACCCAGATGTACATTTTGGAAACGAAGTTTCCATCATCAGTGAGTAAAGAACAACAAGAGAAGCCGAATATTTATAATATATAAGAACCAATCAAAAAATTATACAAAAAATATTACAAAAACGCGAAAATCAAAAGAAAACAACCAATACAAACTACCTTCTTAGCTTAGCCCTATAAAAGCCAAACAAAACCCCTCCCCTCCCCCCCTCTCCCCCCACACCAGACAGACGATTAAAAATCTCAAAAAGAAGCCGGTTGTATACCTTAAAGATGATAAATCTAATCGCTTAGTGATTGTCGACAAAAATGATTATTATGAGTCCGTCCAAAAAATGTTGAATGAAGGCCCTTATGAAAAATTGTCAAAAAACCCTTTACTTAATCTGCATACCAAAACAAAAGAGTGTATCAAGAACTGTAAATTTATTTTCAAAAATGTACACCAGCGGTGGATATTGCCTGTTAACCCTGTAATCCCACGACTTTATTGTTTACCAAAAACTCATAAAGTAGGAAACAAATGGAGACCCATAGTGGATTGTATAAATTCCCCTACATATAGTTTAGGAAAATTTATTCTTGAGACATTTTTTTCAAAGTTATGCCTTCCAGGAGTAGATTACAGTGTAAAAAATAGTATCGAATTACGTAACACCCTTGAGAACACATATATTTCTAAGGATGGTAGACTAGTGTCCTTCGACATTGAAAATTTGTTTCCTAGCATACCTTTGAAAGAAACCTTAGCATTTTTAGAAGATGTATTATACGAAAACGATGTGCCATTAGGTTTGGTAAGAGATATTATGTTAGTAATGAATTGCATTGTGTTTAATAATGTATTTAGTTTTAATGGACAATTCTACAAAATGTTAAATGGCACGCCTATGGGTAGTAGCGTTAGCCCCTTCTTGGCTAATCTTTATATTAGAAAATTAGAAAATTTGGCTGTCACCTCGTTTAACTACTTCCCATCGGTGTGGCGCAAATATGTCGACGATATTTTTTGTATATTTAACACAACCAAGATGGGCATTATGGAGTTTTTAGCTGCCTTAAATACGCTTTGCCCGCATATCAAGTTCACGCTAGAAGAAGAAGAAGATAGTAAGCTGCCTTTTTTAGACCTCTTAATCCTTAGGTCTGGAAACAAGTTGAATTTTGAAGTATATAGAAAACAAAACTTCACCCCTGCATACATCAGAGCAGATTCCAATCATTGTGTTTCGCACAAACTTGCAGCGTTTCATCAACAGATCAGAAGGGCGTTATTGTTACCCCTGAATGATGCCGCAAGGAATAAAGAATTGGACCTAATCAAATCATATGCAGCATTTAATGCAGTGCTCCCACTAAAATTGACAGAGGGCAGGGTATCAACTGCAGCATGAGGGCACATCATGCAGTGTCAAGGCATCTCATGGGGAAGGGGGGCGAGGGGCAGGGACAGGGCTAAGCCTAATTGTGTGCTTTCTGTTTAATAAAATCAGGTGGAAGGATACATGGAAGAGCAAGAGCAAATTGATAAGAACTATTTTCGCGGAAAAGCACTGTTTTTGGGAACGAGCGCACTACTCTCGTGACAGGGCGCACTACTCTTGCGGCAGGGCGCACTACTCTCGCGGCAGGGCGCAGCGCCCTCCTAAAATAGGCTAGCGGGAGCACTGTAATGGATATAATACAAATATAGTGGATAGAATAGCAGATAAGATCGTCAGACATATAAAGATTGATGAAATCACAACGTTGACAGGGAAAAGAAATGAAGAATACAAAAATGTGTTAGTCCTTCCCTACAACAACGCACTAAACAAAGGGATCAAGAATATTTGTAGTAAGTTTGGTTGTAAAGTAGTTTATAGGAGCAGTAATACATTAAAAAGAAAACTAAGCATAATAAAAGATAAGATCCCAGCGGAAGATTGCCCCGGGGTATATAAGTTTAAGTGTGAAACGTGTGACATGTTTTATTTGGGAAGCTCGCAAAGAGGAGTGGTGTCATCTTTTGCGGACCATATCATTAATGAAAAACATAATTATTTTACAGATTTGTTTGAAGTTATTCATAGATGTAGAGATGTTAAAATGTTATACTTCCTTGAATCGATTGAAATTGTAAAAAACAAAGCAACCAATAAAACCCTGAATAGTGATGATGGCCCCATGCCAGTGGCAGAATGGCTCCCTTTAGCAAAATTTTTTACAAAATAATTTACTTTCCTTGTGTTGTTTCCTGTAAAGGTTTCCCAATTTGCTCTTATAACCGGACTATTCTTTTATCCGGTGTGGGGGAAGGGGAGGGGTTTTGTTTGGCTTTTATAGGGCTAAGCTAAGAAGGTAGTTTGTATTGGTTGTTTTCTTTTGATTTTCGCGTTTTGTTTTTGTAATATTTTTTGTATAATTTTTTGATTGGTTCTTATATATTATAAATACTCGGTTTCTCTTGTTGTTCTTTACTCACTGATGATGGAAACTTTGTTTCCGAAATGTACATCTGAGTCATTAAAATTTATTATGTGTTTTCAGAGTTATTTTTCTTTCTATAGTTGTGTCCACAGTTTTTGGTTTGATTCCATTGTATGAATAACAATATCTAATATGATTGGTTTACAATGAAATATCGATTGTTGAGAAGATAAAAGTTAACAATAGGAGGCTGTGAACAAAGTAAATGATTAAATAGTAATGAGGATAAATAAAAGACACATTAATAATTACAATTTAGATATTTTGATATATAAAATATAAATATAAATTTATAAAATATAAATGATTACTATTTGGAATATATCAAAATTAGTTTGTAGGCTATATTTAAAAGTTTTTGGGGATTCGATGAAACAGCTTTGAAGATTTTGATGCTTTCGAGAACGTTAATTTTGAAGGGACCTTGGCAGCATGGAGATTGGTCATGGTGTCTTGTATTTTATACAGAGGTTGAGTCAGAAGTAGTGGCCGGCTCGGGAGGGGGGGTTAGAGTTTGACGAATTCTGGGCGAAGACCATTTACTACAAGGATATATCACAGTTTATGAAGAGAAAAGAGTGGCAAGAAACGTCAGTACAAATTTGAATGCCATAGACATTGTGCCACCTGTGTCAGCCAGTGTAAAAATATGGCACAAAAGTTGGTGATACGCAGGCTCCTTCGTCACTATTGGAAAAAGGAGACCAGTGCGCGAGCAGCAGCTGCCGAAATTTGCAGGGTGGAAGGTCAGGGTGTGACCAATGAATGGACAGCACGACGGTGGTTCTCTCGCTTTTCGTCTGGAGACATGGGCCTAGAAGATGCACCAAGGAGCGGAAGACCCAAAGAAGTGGATGACGCAGCCCTATGGCAACAAGTGGAAGCCAACCCAGGCAGCACTATCCGTGGACTAGCGGCGGACATCGGGACATCACAATCGAGTATGGTTCGACATCTGCATGCCATCGGTCAACAGGAGCTGCCGAGTTGTGCCCCACGAGCTGACATCCACACAAGCACAACAAAGGGTGAAGGTGTGTTATCAACTGCTGGGAAAAAATCGAGGTTCTGCCACATTCAGCATACAGTCCCGACCTGGCACCTTCCGACTACCACCTCTTCCGGTCCATGGCGCACTTCCTGCGTGGACAGCGCTTTGCCAATGTCAGTGACTTTTTCGCCCAGAAACCGGAGGAGTGGTTTCGCGAGGGCATCCGCCAACTGAATGATCGTTGGATGAAGACCATCGAGCATGATGGACTCTACTTTGAAGATTAACAATGAGTGGTTCCTGTCTGGTGCCCATTTAAAAGTTTGCATGGTGATCGGCCACTACTTTTGACTCAACCTCTGTATATGTGGGATGTCCAGATTCCAATAGATGTTTCACCTATATGGATTTTTTATCTTTTTTCTTAAACTGTACTAAATGTTAAATGAACTATATTGGCCTTTCATCTCAAAATTTCCTAAAATGTCAGTGGCATGTTTTTTTTTTTGTTTTTGTTCTTTTTTTTCATTTAGCCCATCAATTTCTCCATATTTCTTTTATTTCATTCTTTCTTACTTATTAAAAATTTTTTTGATTTTTACATTGTCTTCTTTTGTTTCCTTGTTTTAGGAAGAAAACCCTCAAGATAATTTTCAAATAAATTAAAGAATTCATTAATGTAATTTAATTTATATCTATGAAAAAAATCTGCGAAAGAACACCATATGACTTCCATTTTTAAAATTGCATTAACATAGTTTTAAAATGTTCACACCTGTTTTTACATTGAATTTAAACCACCGTTTCATCCCACATCGTGTTGCAGTCGGTTGCTATGATGGAAAACATCCCTGCCTGACTGCAGCGACAACTGCAGATAAGGCACTTTAATTAATTATGTTATAAGAATGATTGTTTATTATAGCTTTGATTGTTTTTTAAGAGGATATGTATTTTTTAATTTTTGAAAATTTATTTAGGTGATAATCCACAATCCTCACACACGAGGCGGTTTCTTGGGTGGCAGAGTTTCAAAATCAGCAACAACCTCTGATATATCTCTTTTGAATATCAATCAGTCTGTAAATGCCTTAGTTGCTGGAAATTTGATTCCTAATGGTTCCAATGACCTTCTCATTGTGGGAACTCAAACTAGCGTTTTGGCCTATGATGTCTTGAATAATGCCGATTTATTTTATAAAGAAGTTAGACTTTTAGTTAGAAAATTATTTCTTTTATCTAATTTTGTTATATTGTAATTAAACTATAATCATCCTGTACCTTCTTTTTAGATCCCAGATGGTGCATCTAGCTTAGTAATTGGTGAAATGGGTAAAAATTCTTCTCCGTTAGTAATTGTTGGTGGCAATTGCACTCTACAAGGATTTGATCATCAAGGAAATGATGTGTTTTGGACTGTAAGCTTAGATTAGATAATATTAGAATATTAAGTTTTTAATTTTTGAGAAATGGACTGGTTATTTCATAATCAATCACTTTAATTTGATCTTAAGACCAGCATATATAAAAGAATTAGGCTTTTTTTTTTTCATTCACATATTCAAAGAATAGCTGCATGTTTCTGAAGAAATAAACAAATTAGAGTTTATAGAAGTTCATAGTTTTATGCATTAGTCAAAACCAAGAACAGATGAAGGGGGGGGGGGGGCCTAACAAAACTTAATACATGTACATGTACTTGGTATTAAAGTATTAAATTTAGTTCTGGGTTAAAAATCAATTGACTTTAGTTGTCTTTGGCGGTACTTAATATCAAATTGACACAAACCTAGGGGCAATATGTATTCCATATTAGCATAGCATCAGTATTTTCAGAATAAACAATAATATTCTTAAATTATTTTTTCTTAATTTTAGGTCACGGGAGATAATGTTTCAGCTCTATGCATATCTGATTTTGATAATGATGGTCAAATGGAGGTAAACAGACTAATAATAATTGTTGCAAATGAGAACATTGACTTAACAGAGAATGTATATAACTACATTGATCAGTATCTATACTAACATTTGTAGTTACTTGTTGGATCAGAGGATTACGAGATTAGAGTCTTCAAAGAAGATGAAATTATTGCAGAAATTACAGAAACTGAAGTAATTCATAGTTTTTATAAATTGCTAGAAATATACAATTGTTTAATTGTTGTACTTTTTGAATTATATAAAATTTTGTTGTCCCTCTATCTTTCCAGGCTATCACTTCTCTTTGTCCCATGGAAGGAAGTAAATTTGGATATAGTTTGACAAATGGCACCGTGGGAGTTTATGAAAAACTTAATCGCTACTGGAGAATTAAAGTTAAAAAATAGAATTTGATAATTAAATATGTAATTAGAAGTTTGTGAACTAGTTGATAATGTTCCAGTGATTATAGAAGTTAAATATCTGATATATGCATGTTTCAGTTTAACCCATTATCTGGGGATATGCTTTGTTGGACTTGGTGATTATTG
>JAHWFO010044110.1:726765-755064 GCA_023313115.1 Rhysida immarginata | reverse complement strand
TAACCTTTTCAGTCCAAGAATTATGCAATGAGCATCTTTAGTTTTGACTTAGATTCAGATGGTGTACCTGAGCTGGTAACTGGATGGAGTAATGGGAAGGTAATTAGTTGTATACAAAGAGTTTGCTTTTAAGAGTTTCAGTAATTAATAAGGTTTATTATTTTGTAGGTTGATGTTCGTAATGATCGCACTGGAGAGGTCATATTTAAAGACAATTTTGCTCATGCAATAGCTGGAATTGTTCAGGCTGATTATCGACTGGATGGAAAAACAGAACTCATTTGCTGTTCTGTTAATGGGGAGGGTAATGCTCTAAAACTATTCAAACTTTCAAGGATTTAAATTTGAATCAAGTAAAGATCTCTTATCTGAAAAGCTTGAATGAAATAGCTAGGCAACAAAAATTAACAATAATCAAGTTGAATATAAACTGATTTTCAAGACTCTCACTTCATTGGGTGACTTTTAATAATCACATGTTTATTTTTATTTTATTTTATTTCTATTTCTTTTCATTAAAAGGAGCACATATGTTTAATTATTTATATATTATTACAACTCCTACTCTTATATAATACTTGAATTGTATTCATGGAACCTAGATATCTCGAATTTCACAGGAATGGAAAAAGATTCGAGATATAGGTTTTGAGATATGGAATTTTCAAATCAAGATTTTTAGGTTAATAAAGGTACAGAGAACAATAGGAGATAAAATAGAGAGTTACCCATTAGCAACAGAAATGCACAAATGGCACATGCCCAAACATCTCATACGCAACAGAGACTTGCCAAGGAGGTAGAAAAAATTATTCGTGAATTTTTTTCATAATGCATGAGAATTGTCTAACTAACCAAAGTGACGTCAAATTTTTTCGCTTTGGTACGAAATATTTCTCATAATGAAAAAAATTTTAATTATAAAGTATATTTAAATTCAAATGACTCTTTGCATTTCGCTGGCACATGAAGTCAAAATTCGACATAGCGAGGTTTTCCGAGAAAATGTTTTGAGAGAACTAGGGAAAATTACATTAAATTAAAAGTGAAAATCAAGGGAAATAAAAAATTTTTGAGATAACGAGGTTCGACTGTATTTTGTTTATCAAGTCGGTCAGCACGCCCCTTCCAAAGGGCCTGGGAAGAACTATAAACTTTGTTTCAGCCAGAATTAACCAGTGTTGGTAAATTGGCCTGGATAATATTATCTTGTGTATGTATGTATGGACAGTAGAAGCCTGTTAATACACGTTTCAAGGGACCGATTAAAAATTACATATTATCCAGAATCACGTATTATCCAGGATTGAAATATTGTTTGTCCATTTGCTGATAAACTCAAAAGTGTTGTGTTACGAAATAAGCTTGAGATACATGCATCTTTTTATACATTTTATTTATTTATTTCTGGAAAGAACTCTTGTTATTTGAGTCTGTTTACATGATTGTATATAATTAATAGAAATTACAATCTTTTGATCAGGTGGAACATTATCACTGTACAAAGCGTACAACCGAATCTAGTCTAAAATCGACAATATACGTCTATTTGAAGGCATAGACTATTCGATAATGTGTCTGCCTTCTTCGTCACTACCTTCCTCTTCTTCCTCTCGATTTCCTTTGCGACATTGCTGGACTATTTCCTCCTCATTTAAGGCCGTGCTTCTTTGTTTATGTCCAACAAATCAAAATTCGTGGCTATGGAAGAACATGTGAATCATAGTTGATGTCTGGTGGAACCAATCAGAATTCACTGTTATATAAGAACGCTTACTTCGTTGTTTATGTCTAATAGAACAATCAATTCGTGGAACATCATCGAATATCGCATGATTAAAAAAATTCTACAAACACATTGCAAATAATTTAAGATTCCTAGAATGAATTTCTTAATTTTTTTTTAGCTAAAAATTATGTATTATCCAGGATTGGTGAAAAACATTTACGCATTAACAGGCTGAATTTACACAGAAATAGCTTTCGAGGGGAAGGGATCAAAGGAAAATCATGTATTAAGCGGGATCACGTATTAAGGGGTTCTACTATATGTATATTTATGTACATGTGCTCCAAAAATACATTTTTTTTTTTTAAATAAAGAAGTTTGAAACTGAATTTCATGTAATTATCAGACATGATAGTAACACTTTGAGTACCAGCAATACCTTCTTTTAGAAAAAGGGCCCCATTTTGGAGTTGTTCCATCACAGCCCCACAGTTGCAGTCACAGAGGGCATGTTGGTCCTTGTATGGCAGGAGTTGGATTATCAGGTGGACACTGGTCGTGTCATACATCGCTCCCACATAGTCTTGGTGATGTGATAAAAGATCTGACTATATTGTTCACGATATTTAGTTTTCATAGATCGTCCACATTAAATTTTTGAAAGTGTTACCAGACTTGTTGTATAATTACTGTGGTGTTAGCATTTCCCTTAAATTTAATTACATATATTCATGAAAATAATTTCTAATTTAAAGTAACAATTTTAACACTCAAATTTAAATTTAGTAAGTTTATTGATAGTTTATTAAATTGATATATTTTTAGAGGTTTAACGATAATTAAGAGTATAACCTCTTCAACAGCAAACCTAAATTATATAATCTACAACAGCAATTTTTTCAATATAATATTTAATTAAAAGAACCAATCATTATTACTTGAGTTCTATGAAAGATACTGATTACAAGCATTAATGTTAATCATCTTAAACTACCGGTAGTTCGGGGTTATTTGCCATCTTCTGGAGAAATTCAGTACAATCTGTTAGATTCTACAGTTGAGCAAGACACCATCCGTGAATTGACTCAGAAGAAGCAGGTGTGATTGAATGTCTAAATTGACTAGATTAATTTCTGCTTTTCTTTTATTTTAATATAAACTTTATTTTCTTCTCTTTTTTTTCTTGTTTACTCTAGAATCTTATTTTAGAATTGCAGAATTATGTAGATAATTTGCGCCTAAGTGGTTTGACAGTCCAGTCATCAAACAATAAAAGCATCACTGATAACATTATCACCGGAATGATACCAGTAAGTATTCATTTTGTTTCAAAATATTAAAAAAAAAGTTATTACAATAACATAATTTCAAAAATCAACATAATTTTTCATTTGATGGGGGGCATGAAATTTATAGTGAGGAAATGGCAACAATAACTCTTTATCTCTTTCAGCATATTTTTGCAGTGATACGGCACTGTGTATATTGAATTAATGTTCATCTACCAACTGGGCCACCACATATGCGGTACAGCAAGGCTGTCTCCAAGTTTTTACTACAAAATGACCCCTTTGCTAGACGCAATGAACTGGATACTCATGGTCCTTGATTTGAATCTAGGTTGCAGAATTTTTCCTTCCATTTTTTCATGTAATTTATTTACTTTATGTTGAAGCTTTAACTCCAGTTCTAATTTATTACTTTCTTATGATGGTTTGGAAAGGAAGATTTCCCAATCTGTGAGCCAGGTGTGCTTCCTATCATTGGACCTCTACGTTGACTACTTTGTAGTCTTTAGGAGACATAGGGACAACTTTGCTGTATCGTATATATGGTGGCCCAGTTGATAGAGGTAGTGAGCTGAATATTCGTGGTCCTTGGTTTGAATCCAGATCGCAAAATTTTTTCCTCCCATTTTTTTTCAGCTGGTTAGTATAAGCTCTAGTGTATTATAAGCTGGTAAATGCAGTACTTTTTAATTGTTCTAGTGGAGAAACCTTATACTCATTCTTCCATCCCGCCCCATTCAGTTTTCACATCCCACCCCATTCAGTTTTCAGATGTTTCATGTTTTTCATTTTAATGATATATTCGCAGGCTGATACGCAGCTGCAAACAGGATTGGCACTCAATATGGAGTCTGAAGATACACAAGTGATCTTTTTTGGAATTAAATCTTCTTTAAAAAATTCTTATGTATTTATTCTTATTTTATCTTTATTATCTTTGGAACTAGCCCCATGTAGAGATTGCCCTGATGACCACAAATGACACTATAATTCGAGCAGTTATCATTTTTGCTGAAGGAATTTTTGAAGGAGAGAGCCTTGTTGTGTAAGAAAATATACCTAATTCCTTACATAATATAATTCATTAATTCATGCTTTGATTAAAATTGAACAAATTTTTAAGCCATCCAAAGGAGTCTGATTTGAGTAACACCCTTCATATCCCAATTTTCCCAGTGAAGGACATACCAGTTGATCTGCATATAAAAGCATTGGTTGGTTATAAAGGCAGGTTAGCAGAACTATGAATTAAATTTAAAATCTTCACTTTTACTAATCTCAAATTAGAAAGTAGAAAGAGAAACAAAAACCGTTTTGGTTTTCCTTTTTATTTATAGTGTTCAATACCATGTCTTTGAACTGTCACGTCAGCTTCCAAGATTTTCTATGTATTCGGTTTGGAAAGAACCAGTAACTGAACCAGAAGCTTTTGTTTCATTTCAAATCAGTGATAGAGTTCAGAGGGTGAAAAAAATTTTGTTTGGTTCTTGAAATTTGTTTCTTTCTCCTTCCTTCTCACTTGTTTCTCTTCTGTTTGTATTTGTTTTCTCTTACTCTTACTGGTTATTATTATTGTTACATGTATTATTATTATTTATTTATTTACTATTAAGAAAATTGACAGCTGATGGCAGAGCTGACCCTAGGCCAGGTGTGTCAAAGGTACAGTCCAGAGTATTCCAAATGGTCTGCACCAAAATATGAAAATTAATTAAAATATATGGGCCCAATGTATAACTTAGATTGCAATTTTCTTGTTTCTGTCAACAAGATTAGGTTGCTGTGCTCTTCATTAGGTTATATGGCCTGCATTTATAACACCCTTGCCCTAGCAATCTATTTAATATTTTGAACCACAGTACAATGTATATACAGGGTGAGTCAAAAAAAGCTGGCATGAGGAAAAAAAAACAGAACAATAGGTTTTGTTGAATAAACCTATTGTTGCAAAACCTATTTTTGAGTCACCCTGTATATTATATATTTGGTCTAGTTATTGCTGTGACAATAAAGCACATTAACTGACCTGATGAGGTCTGTGCTTATTTCTCATTGGTCACATGAATCTGTATCATATGATCAAGTTAACCATTAAACTAAAGGGTGTCAGGACACTTTTGGCATGCAGTATATATAATAAATATAAGAAAGGATTTTTTTTTTTTTATTTTGTCTATGTACCAGGTTTTACTGTGGATCAACCAAAATTTCCTTTTGATGGATGAATTGGAGCTCACAGATTCTGGATTTTTAGACGTTACATTTTTATCATTACGAACTTCACAGCCACTCATTATTAGAATGGAACCTACTGGTTTGGTAAATTGCTTGGTTATCTTAGAAATTCAGTTATGAAACCAAATAAATTGCTTATGATTCGTTTATTATTATTATTTTCATTTTTTAAATTTGGATCATCCAGATGACCATACGTACAAATGATATGGAATTAGCTGGGAATATAATCCAGGTCCTTACAGCATTTTTGAACATAGATGACCTTCCTTCCACTTGTAATTTTCCCCTGGAAATGGAGACTCTAGAAAATACATTGCAAAAGGTAAACTATTCCTCTTAAATTAGGAAAAAGGGAGGTCTGTTGAAGTACTATGAGTGTTAAGTTTGTTTTGTTAGCAGAAAATTCAGTCCTTTTATTCACCAATGTTAGTAATAATCGTTTCCCATTTTCCATTACTCTTTTTTTTTTTTTGTTTTGCAAGTTCAGACTTGCCAACTTTTACGTTTTACACGTAAAATTTACGCTTTTAATACCATTTTACGTTTTTACGCTTTATATAAAGGATTTTACGTTTTTTCATAATTTCCTAGTTGGAGAAATGTTGAACTTCTCTACTGCATGAGTAGGCGATGGAACACATTATTACGGAAATTAAATCCTTAAAGTAGGACTATTTTTTCCATCATGAAGGGCGTGGTCCTCGAGATATTAGGCCTCCGTATCGCTTATCATTTCAATGTTTTCCTTCGTGTCAGCGGAAGTTCAAACGTTTTAACGCTAGAGGGGGATCATCAGAGAATTAAAGGTAAAATAGATGAGGACGAAAGTAGTTCTTTATCCTTGAAGAGCGCCAAACTAGCCAAAAAATCGTACCATGTTTAGAGCATCAATGTCAAACAAAACATTAGAACATTTTACCATTTTAAAATCTAAAAAGTCTAGTTTACTGTTTTAGGAGGAGCAGTAAACTGATCAATTTTTGGTTAGAGCAGCTTCACTCGGATCTTTTAATAATTAACCTTTTCCTTTAAATGTTATTTCATATTCTAACGTGATATTTTTTTCTAATTAAGAACATTAGTTCTGAAATTGATGTTTATGTTCACTTATTTGTTTATGCCTTATTTTGTTAAAAATATGTAATAAGTTATTATAGATAATGGGTTATTCATTGAAAAATTGATGAATCAGCATACTTATATAAATTCTCATAGGCCTAACTATAACGTGAAGGATTTTACTCTTTTTATTTTCTGAAAGTTGGCAGGTCTGCAAGTTAAATTCATAGCACACAAAATTTATTCAAATCCACTTTGCATAGATCTACACTTTACCATGAAATCATAGTTAAAAAAAAAACAAAACAAGTTGCATCCATAGAAAACCTATGGGATGTTCTGTTAAGACTGCACTGCTGGCACAAGATCTGCAAGAGCTACAAGCCAAAATTCTGTTATTATGGGATGAGTTGAATCAAGATTATATTAAGAACTTGCATGACATGTGGCAGAATGCATTAGAAATAATGGTGGCCCAATATCTTCTTGAGACTAATAATTTTGGTATTTTGACTAATATCCATGCTCATTATTTAATCATTTGTTGTTGTTGGCGAGTACTAATTTCTTTTCAATCTGACGATTCCTTCTGGGTGCAGCTTTTTTTTTATATATTTTTTTTTTATGACGAATATAATTGGTTTTTCTCTTTCCAAACAATGAAAGCCTATTAAAGATATCTGAAAATTCAAAATCTTACAACTTAATTAAATGGTTGTTATTTTGCACAGTGGCATTAGGACATCTCTGGCTTTTCTTCTATTAAAAGTTATATGTGAAGGAAAGGGAAGAAAGATACATGTACTATTTTGCAATCAACCAGCTAATGGAAAGCAAAAGAAGTTTAATTGTATAGTTCCTGAGTGTTATTAAATTAACATTAAAAACGAAAGGAAAAATTTCACACCTAGATTCAAACTAGGGACCATGAGTATCTAGCTTGTTGCTTTTACTAATTTTCCGCCATGGATACAGGTACAGCAAAGTTATCAAATAATTGGGCAGGTCAGGAATTCCTCTTTCCTAGATACTCATGGTCCCTGGTTCAAATCTTTACCCTTTGTTTTTAATCTTGATCTAATTAACTAATGTTGAAGCATAACTTCAGTTTTCAACCATCACATTATCACTGTAAGTTAGCAAATTGTAAATATAGACGATTTCTCCAAAATGAAATGAGCTTTTCATCATTTTCTAATTGCACTGATACGTTAATGGCATTGGTTTCTAGGAAGGAAAAACAAAGGAACTTTATCAGAATTCTATTAACTTTTTTTTCTTTTCCCCTTCAAGGTTGAGGATTTTAATTCTACTCGCCAGACCATGATGGCAGACATGGCTGATCATTCAGGTGTTATCCGGTCCCTGATTGTACGTGCAGAGGATTCTCGTATGATACATGACTAGTAAGTAGATGAAATTTGCCACTATTTATTGAATTGAATATCCTAATTAACCTAGATGGAATGGCTATCCGTATAAGCCATACATCATGTATAACTAGAATGTTAATTTTTACCTTTTCATTTCATTTTATAGTAAAAATGCCAGGCGTTGGTACATGAATTTATATGATATAAATAAGGATCTCATAAGCAATTATAAAATTCGTAGTAACAATCACCAGGAATTACTGAACTGTTTGAAAACAGTCCATCAGACAATCCAGAAAGCTGGCCAGCTTAGGGGTAAGCTAGATTTTTTGCATTTACTTGAATTTATATGCATAAGATCTAGTTATATAAAATATATTTTTTTGCAGAAGAAAATTTGCAAAGCAAATCGTAAACCTTTGTGTTTTATATTATTTTAAAATGTAGGATAATTTATAAATATGGTCAAGTCTGACAACCTTATACTGAAAGTCAATACATTATGATCTGTTAAGGCATGGACTGAAAAATGATCACTGATAATGGCAATAAATTTATAGCTTCCATGACTTTTGAGGTGATGCCACCATGGATTAGTTAAGAAGTGAAAACCTCTAATCTATATAGAGGATCAGAGGTAATAGATTAGAGGTTTTCACTTTACAGCTAGGTCCACTTCACAGTATTTCCTTATTGTTTTGACCATCGATTAGGCAGGTTTTCCCAATACATGCCACAGATATTGATTTCAAATTTGTGAGATTTGAAGGTCAGGGCAACCTGAAAGCCATCATTGTGGTAAAGCACATTGTCCTGCTGAAATAACTCCCTACCATTGGAAAGCATTTTTGTTCAAGAAGTAGATTTTTCAAACGTTTCTTGTATCCCGAAATTGCATCCACAATGGGGAAATGACATTTTAATGAAAAACTCAAGTCTAGTACTTCTTCTTCCAAATACGGCAATAAACAGTTGGAAGCATATCGAGATGAACGGTGGACCCTGTGGAGAAAGAAAAAGGCTCAAATCCAAATGATAAACGTTCATGTTCCTGTGTGCCTTGCAGATTTTTCATGCCCCAAATTTCACACTATTCCTGTTCGCTTTGCCATACAAGTTCAACTTGGCTTCTTCAGTGAATCAAGAGTCAGTCCACAAAACATCCACCTCCAGCCATGTTTGCAAATCCATGCGGAACAATCCATTTGGTTTGTCAGTAGATTTTAGCACCACTCTAAGGCTAAAACTACAGATACTTGCAACACGTAAACTTCTCTGCTAGAATGATGCATTGATTTGCTGGGGCTTCATAAGTTGCACAACTGTTTTCCATGGTGTTCTGTGCTCTTCCCCCTGCATAAGCAGCTGGTTTCCTCACCCTGTTTCACCCATCATGTGATGTTAGACAGTGAGGTGTTGCTTTTTTCACAAATTTAGCCCAGAAATGTTTACCAAGCTTTTTCATTCGCTGATACTGCATTTTGAAAATGGCAGACTTTTCAATGTTTTTTTTTTTTTGTCAAATAGATTATTATAACAGGTATTGGTATGTTTCTTTTTTTTCCTTTTTGTACCATTCATTTTGAATTACCCTATATAACATATTTTAATCAAGGAAAAGTCACTTACGACTGGCATTCAAGATCCACTAAAGGAAGAAAATTTCTTGAATGATAATGAATTTGACATTATACAAAATGAAAAAAAACTTTCCATAGGGTTGACTAAAAGCATATTGATTTCTTTTTTTTTCAATTTTAACTAATATTAATCAAAATCCAGCTATGCTATTATTTCAATTCAATAAAATCTCTTTAAGGTGTTTTTAATATTAGAGATATTGAATTTTATTTATTTTTTAATTAGCAGGAAGATCTAAGACTCAGCTTATAAACTCTTGTCGCCAGGCCATTCAAAACAATAATCTGAAGATTCTTTTCAAGATTATTCAAACAGGAGGATCTTAAAATAACAAATTTCAAGTTAGTCACTTTAAAAGAAGAATGAGTAACAAGTTTTATTGTTTCAAGATGAATTTCTTTCCTTTATTTATAACTGTTGAATTTTTTTATTAAATTAAATAAACAATATTCTTTATTGTGAAAATATAATTTATTTAACATTTTGAAATTTATACACCAGCTAAAAATTGAAATGCATACTAGTGTTGTGTAATGGTTGGCATTTAAGTATTATCACCAGTTGGGAATTTTACTTAAAAAAGATGAATTATTTAACTACATTATAAAAAAACTTTTGTTGGCCTAAAATTGCCATAACCCCCCCCCCCTTCCCCCACAAAATAAAGGCGGAAAAAGGGTTTAATTAAAATTAAAATTTTAAGTAATTTCTTAACAAAATAAACATTACAGGGCTCATTTGTACTTAAGGTATAAGAAATTTGCTTTCTACTAATCTTAAAAACAAAAAATAAAATTTATTTTACAATGACTTGGTAAAAGTTTTGATCAGATGTACACCCACTCAAGGAGTTCTGTGACAAAAGTTAATTGTTCATTAGCCAAAATAATTCATTATTTATCTACATGGGAAAGAATACTTCAATTAGTTACATGATTGTATATTACAAATAAAGGATATCTTCTCATATAAAAAATATTTCCTAAAGTTAATTTAAAAAAATTCATTACAGAATCTGACTTTTCTTAATAAATTAAATGCAATATAAAACAACTAATGGCAAAGAGGAACTTTAAATAAATTGACATTGGGCCATTAGGAACTTGAAATAAACTGACATAAAAAAGAAAAATATGGCAGAGACTATTGCTTTGGTAGATGCTTATTATTGTCATTTGTCTCCAAAATCTCAACCCTCAAAGTTTATATCTTTATTATAATACGCTAATGTAAAGAGCACTGCTACTCCACTGACGAGACCTAGATTTTGTAAAAACAAAACTTGGAATCCATATTTAGCACTCTGCTTGCTAGCGACTTCCACTGCCTCATTCATTTCAGGAATCTAAATGTGGATGAAGCAATTGTTTACTTTTTAGATTTTAAAAAATTTTAAAAGTTCCATAAACCATCAAGTAATGTATACTTTTTTAAAACAAAATATTATTTACCATGTCAACTAAAGATATGTAGAGAAACATCCCACCAGCTAAAGCAAAGATGTAAGTGCCTGCAGCTGCAAGTTCACCCAATAATATACCCACTATCAAACCACAATAGCAAGTTAATGCAGATAAAAAATTATACAACAAGGCTTGTTTCATAGACATCCCAGCATTCAAAAGAACTGCAAAATCTCCTGTAAAATTGAAATTGTTTTACATTATGTAATAATGGCAAATGTATTTTTTTTTCTTTTTTGATGGAAATAGAAAAGGAAAAAGATCTGAGACCTGGATTCGAACCAGGAACATTTGACGCTGTGACTCCCTTCCATAACGTGGACAGGAATGTGCAAGTATGCCTTGATGCTAATGGCAACCACTTCCAACACTTGCTCTGAGGTCACGAGGCTTCTTAAAACTAAGGTATGTCCATAGCAAATTTTATTTGCTCAATTGGTTTAAAGCAGAGAGTTGGATGCCCATGGTTCCTGGTTCGAATCCAGGTCACAGATTTTTTTTTTCTTTTCAGTTTTTATCTACTTTTAAGCTATTGAATACTGTAGAATATTTGCATAGACCCAATGCAAAATTTTCCAATATCTTTTTTTTTTTTTAATAAATTAATATCATACCCAGCTCATGAGGAAATTCTTCACAGATGACTGCTACAGAAATACTTATTCCAGTCAGTATACTCTCACTAAATGCAGCTCCAATTGATAATCCATCAATAAAATTGTGAAGGCCATCCCCAAAAATTATCATCCATGCAACTGTAGCAATGGCACTGTTTTGACCTTGTTTGAATTCTATATGGTGTTCATGAGAATGATGGCCCTACAAAACAAAGCAATTTAATATTGACTATCTTTTCTGCTTAAAAAGAAGAAAACGAAAAACAAACTTAACAAGTACAACAAAAATACTGCAATATAAAGATTAACAAGCACTGATTTCTTGTAAAAGGCAATTAAAGCACACAAGACAAAGGAGCATAGATTTAGACAAAGATTAACAATGAAAATTAAATAAGGTACAAGTGCAAGATTAAGTATTTTAAAACTGTAATTCAGATTATTTACACCTAACTTTCTTTGTATGAGATTCAATTGAACAGTGATGATCAATGTTTTCGTGCTTTTGAGCGATACTGTGCTTATGGAGTGTTAATTCACTTGTCATCTCTCCTACCGAGCGACGAAATTCCTCTGATATAGTTGAAGGCATACATCTTATTGTTTCATTGTCAGAGCAACTTCTAATTAATCGCTGCATTTTTCTCTGAAAAAAACAATAATAGGAAGAACACAAAACACCACAACATTAAAATGAAAACAAACAAATTTGACGTAACTAAAACTGATATATAGTTTAAAAAGAAAGTTACATAATCATCCACATCTAACAAAAACAGAACTTATCAAGACAAAAAAAATGTTACAGTAAGAAATTTAAAAATAGTAAAATGTAAAAACAAAACGATACCCTTAACATCATATTAAAGGACAATCAACTACATGAAAAAAAATTCTTTGCAAACAACCCTTGAAGTAACATTAATTGTAAAAGATATTTACCTTTCTTGCTTCAATGAATATTTTCATTAAACGTTCAGTCATAAAAAACATGTAAATTCCTCCCAATGCAACAAGTGAAATCCATAAATAAGAATGGTCTCCTTTTTCATCATCTATTAAATTAAATGCCTACGATTTCAGAAAGTATGTACAGGAAATTAAATATCATTTCTGGTGAAAGCAATCAACATCACTTGTTAATCAGATTCCCAAGCAACCCACCTGTGGTAGTAAATGGAAAAGTGCACTCCCTGAAAGACTTCCAACAGCCAATCCAATAAGAAATGTTAATAGACGACTATACATATCTTTCCCCATGGCAGGGAGAACACTGACACCAACAAGGGAACACAAGCTTATAGCGGTCACAAATAAGAGACCATATCCCCATACTAAAAAAAATTAGAAAAACAGATGTATTTTTATTATGTAATTATGCCATTCATGCAAGAGCAGATAAGAAACTTAGCAGGGGAAAAAATCTCTGACAAGAACTGACATTGGTTAAGGTCAAATTTATATAGTGGAAATTTCTTTGTGTTCTTTGCTTTAATTAAGAGTAAATAAACATTTTCTTTTCAACTACTACTAATCATACCTGCACAAAATCCTAGCATTCATGCATGCTATCTGTGGATAATAACAATATACACCAACCATATTTCTATGACATCAGAGATACATGTAATGGAAATGTATGTGACATCATAGCCTACACATCCCTATTTAAAATATTAATCCCTTGTCATGTTAGTATGAGAGTTTTTCCTTTTTTTTTTTTAAGTGATTAGTTACATGCCTGAATAATATAGATAGTAATACATGTATGTTAATGCAGTAAAGATCTAGAACTAGATACAGGTATTCCTCACGATTTGCACTTAATTGGTTCTAGGACTATTTAAACTGCTGAGTACATCATTCCATACAAAAACATTTTAATTTATATCTCATTGTTTTCATTTATTGTTGTTTTGTTTTTTTCATATGGAAAACTGTCATAACTAACAATTTAGACATTATCTAATTTCCATTAAAACACTTACGCTAAGGGGTCACATTATATGAAAAAAGCTGCAAGGCATTGTGGGAAAGCACATTGCTACTTTTTCACCTATGTCCCACAAAATAGTCTCTGACTGCGCATGCCCCTATGGTGCTGTCTTTTTTATTGGCTGCATGTTAATCTGAATCAGATGACAATTGGTAACGTGGCTTTCCCATACTGCCTTGCAGCAGTTTTCATATAATGAGACAGACCTTACATTCATAAATTTTTATAACTTCTCCAGCAATATATCTTTTTTCTGCTTTTTAGTCTTGGGAGTATTTTGATCACAACTGCTTCTTTTTACCATAATGTTTGCGACAGTGGACCTTAATAGTTCTAACTAGTTTTACAACTTCTGTTGCGATTACTAAACACCTACTCAGGCTTGGGTCAATTAGTAATTGTAATTTAATGTAATTGTAATTCAGTTTTAAAATTTTAAAGTAATTGTAATTGAACACTGTAATTATAATTACAATTAATTAATTACAATTTCAAAGATGCAACATGCAGAAAAAGAAGAAAGTCTTGGGTCTACAGGCCACAGATTCCAGGGATTTGACAATTCATGAATTCAATTGGCCCATGTCCCGTCCCTTATTTAAAATTTAATTATATACTTTACTTTTGTAGTAGTATAGTATATAATTCAAAAAATTGTGGCACTTCATATTATATTTATCTTGCACATCTATGATGATTTTACAATTTATTAATTTTCTAATGTTAAAAACCCAAGATGTTTTGTCTTCACGTCCCAATATGCCTCTCTGACCCAACCCAAGCTTCTATATCAAACAGTTTTGACTTTCCTTCTATATCAAACAGTTTTGACAGCTATTGAGAGAATTGTGGATCTGCCTCGCAGTGAAAAGCCAAACAGTCTTTCTTAGATTGGGGAACTGAAAGGGGAATCGAAATCAAAAATGTCATTTCTTACGAACACCTTGAAAGAATATTTCAAAGTAGTTAGTTCTGAGACGGACAAGTTTAAAGCAAAATGTTTGCTTTGCAACAAAAACTACAGCGTCAGCAAAAAAGCCACCTCCAACCTCATAACCCATCTCCAGGTAAGATTTTCTATTTTCTCTAAATATCTTTCTTTATGGAAAAACAAATTCGTTTTTCAGTTATGTATAGTATAGTGTTGTTGGTTTTTCTTTTGAATCGAATTGTTATAGAAATCGATTCACCTGTATCGTACTATGCGATGTATTCGATATTTGTGAAAAATCGATTTGAAAAAAATCTATTTTCGCGCCAAAATTTTTCTTATTATAGTAGGGGATTTACGGTAGTATATTTATCAAGATTCAAAATATTGCAGCGTGTCCGTCTGTCTGCCTTCGATGACTACAAAAAAAAGAGAAAGGCTTCTTCCGACCAGAATCAACCACCCATCACTTCGCAGTTCCAACCAAAGGACCCAGTGAAGTACAAGTCCAATGACAGCTGTCAAAAGGAGATCGATGACTCTCTCGTCCAGTTCGTTTCCGCAGCAATGGTTTCTAGGAAAACGCTGGAGAGGAGTGAGTTTAAAAGTTTTGTCGGGCTTCTGAACGACAAGTACAACGTCCCATCACGGAAGAAATTTAGGAAGACCTTGCTTCCTTCATCGGCTGCAAAAATCGTGCAATTTTTACGAGACGAACTCAAACTCGCTGAGACCGTGTGTTTGACAATCGATCTATGGACCAATCGTTCCATGCACTCATTTATTGGGGTTACGGCGCATTTTGTGTCAAGCAACTGGGAACTAAAAAGCTTCCTTTTAACCTGTCAACTGGTGCCAACATCGCCGGAATTTATGATGAATTGGTCGAGGGGTACGGAATTTCACGAAAGGTCTCCATGGTGGTGACAGACAACGGGACAAACGTGGTAAAGGCGTTCGACGTTTGTCTTCCAGGTTTTTCAGAAGTGGACAACACTGCCAATGACAGCGATAGTGACACTACTGATAGTGAAACTGAAGGGTCCATAGATGAAAAGGAAGGTGACGTTGTCGACAGTGATGAACTCTTGTCCTTTCTTCCTGAAAGGATGGCTGCTTTTGCCACACTCTCCAGCTGGTGGTTAAAGATGGCCTGAACGAATGCAAGTTTATCCAGTCCATCATTGCTAAAGTGTCGAACATGGTATCTTTTGTTAGGAAGTCCACAGTTGCAACAAAGGTGTTGGGCAAACAGAACTTGGTTCTACAGCAGTGCAACACGACCAGGTGGAATTCGCAGGTAAGTTAGTTGAATGAACCAACATTCAGGTCACCGAACTCGGATAATTTTGTGTCATGATTTTTTTTATTCACAGGTAAAGATGATTCTTTCCGTTCTCAAAGTCCCTCCCGAGACGTTCGACAACAATGGTCTGGCTGCCAGCAAACGACTAACAGCTAGTGAGTGAATGATCTTAAGTGATCTGGTAGATATACTTTCTCCATTTGAGGAGGCGACAGATTGTTTACAAGGTGAGAAGAGTGTCACCATCTCCTGCGTCCTTCCTGTCATCATGTGCCTGAAGAAACACCTGCACGACTGCCAATCCAGAGCGGTTATAAACACTGGCAAACTGGTTGCCAATCTAATCAATTCGTTGGAAACTCTGCTGTCCATCTACAAAGACCACGAGGTTTGCTTGTTGGGGGCCCTGTTGGATCCCAGGTTTAAATCGGCGTGGTGTGAGGATGCTCAGGAGAAGATGAAACTCCCAGAACCAGCCCATCAGGAAGGTGGAAGTGATCACTCGAAATCTGCTTCGAACCTGCCTTTGGTTGAAGTTGAAGGAAACGCCCACGACTGTTTTCCTACATCAGCTGCATAGATTCTAACTCCACACCATCACCGTCAACGACTTCTGCACAGAATGAAGTACTCCTTTATTTGCAAGAACCGTGCATTCCACTGGAAGCTGATCAACTTCAATTCTGGAAAACCCACAGTTCGGCAGGTCTAAAGATGGTCGCCAAAACCATTCTTGGGACCTGCGGATCATCTGCACCCGTTGAAAGAATCTTCAGTATTGCTGGGAAATTTTACCGGCCAGACAGGTGCTGAATGTCACATAAAACTTTTGAATATCAAATGTTAATAAAATGCAATAAAAAGTAATTGTTTAGTTGTATGTCGCATAAAATTTTTGATATCAAATGTTAATAAAATGCAATTGTAATTTAAGTGTAATTGGTGTGAAGTAATTGTAATTAAAACTTTTGAAGAGTAATTGTAATTGAACGTAATTGCTAAAAATTCAAAGTAATTGTAATTAATTACATTTGGGGAGTAATTGACCCAACACTGCACCTACTGTATTAACTTTTTAAAATCTCATATAATAATGGATACCTGCATCTTATTGCTACAGTTGAAGATACAGACTAGATATCTGTATTTCAATCAGTTGTAAATTGAAAGATTAAATTGAAAGTTGCTACAATGACGGCAGGAAACCACTGATAAGTTGTTTCCTGTCGTCATTATTGCATTTCGTCCCCAACTACATCTTGAAAGTTGCTACTTAAGTTGCCAAAAAAATAAGCCAAGTTCTAAAGCACAGTGGCATACTTAAAACGAGTTATTATGGAAAGTGTTCTATTTAATCACAGAACTGGCATATAATAATATTAATCACTTACACTTAACTACAGACCACTCTACTAGATCAACTTGCAGTAACTGGCTAAAATAACATTTAATGGATGAATTCAAAGTTAAGCTGTTCTCAAAATCACATTATTAAAATTAAATTAAGGAATGTGGTGACTAAAAGACAAAAGGATGATTTAAACAGAGGATTGACACCCAGGTACCTTTTATGGGATCGTGAAGAATAGCATAGAGTTTTAGCTTAAATTCAGTTGCACATAATTTCTTGCACCAACAAACTTATGAGTATAAAGTGTTATTGAAACCAAACCAAATCCTTTTTGAAGATATACTCCAATACTGTGGAAATAATCACTAAACATACGAGGGCAACCTGAAAAGTTTCCGGAATCGACAAGAAAAACATGGTATTGGTGTGGTTTTTTATTTTTATTTTTCGATGTAGTCTCCTCGAAGATCAATGCACTTTTTCAAACGGTGCTCCAGTCTCTTCAAGCCGTTGGAAAGTAGGATGTTTCGAGGTCTGCAATAGCCATCTGTAGCGGCGATGGCCTCCTCATTTGAAGCAAATCTCATTCCTGCCAGCGATTTTTTCAGGTTTGGGAATAGGAAAAAGTCACTGCGGGCTAGGTCCGGTGAATATGGAGGATGAGAGACTAACGGCCAGTTCATTATCTGCTTTCTCAAGTGAGTCTTCTCAATTGAGTCTTTAGCAACAATAGACTTACATTGTTGAGATGAGGAAAACTTGGTTACAACAATGTCACTGTATTGTTGCTGAACACTTAGTTGAGATGTCTCAGCTGAGAAAGTAGATAATGAGCTGGCCCTAATTCGTAGCGCAACTCAATCAATTTGGAAATGGTCACCAGTTTTCGTTTTTGCTCCGGTGTGAGCAAACGCGGTACCCATCGTGCGGAAAGCTTTTTCATGCCCAAAATTTCATGTAGGATATGGCCAACGCGTTCTTCTGAGATGCCTGTTGTCTCTACTATGTCTTTCAGCTTCAATCGGCGATCGGTTAACACGAGATCATGAATCTTTTGACCATTTCATCGGCGGTAGCAGTTTTTGGGCGTCCAATGCGTTATTCGTCACTTGTGCGACCACGTTTGAACTCGCTCACCCAGAAGCTGATGGTCGAAAATGATGGAGTAGATCCGCCATGAACCTCTAGCAAAATATTTCGAATTTCCGTTGCCATTTTCCCAGCCATCCAGAAGTGTTTTATCACTGCACGAAATTTGATTTTATCCATTTTTACAAAACCACCTGACATGCTGCACAAAACACACTCTTAAACAACAACTATTGACAGTAGACGTCTGAAATTTTGACAGCTGCTGTGAAAACGGTTGCCCTTACCGACCAATAAATCCCCTTCAACCTTCTTGCGCCATCTCGTGCCGATTCCGGAAACTTTTCAGGTTGCCCTCGTAAATCATGGCATTAAGTATTTCTGAGCCCATGCATATATGAATATCATTTTAATAATCCTCATTAATTGTTAAACACTGTCGACTAAAAATTATTTAATTTGATCCTGATCACCTGATGATTTAGTTAGCTGATGCAACATTAATGGGAAATTCAAGACGTGCAATAATTATCTTCCCTCTTGAGTGGTTAAAGCAGCTCTATATATACCCCCCTGCAATTATACATAAGAGTCACATCCAATTTCTAATTAATCCTATCACAATCCCTTAGAAGCCCAAAAATAAAGTACCAGTAATTGAAAATATGGGATTGGTCTTGAAAGAAAAATAGCAGCAATGTTAATACAGTAAAATGTCAAAAAACAAAGTATGGTGTTTATAAAAATGTTATTTTGCATTTCTTCTTTTTTTTTAATTAAGAAAAAAATTAAATCGATCAAGGATATACAGTGTACTTTCAATCTAAGTGCAGAGGTAACTTGCCTTCCAAATGAGATGGTTTGTTGCTCTGGTTTTCTTTTGGTGCTTGAGTATTCCGAAAGAAACAGCTACCCCGTTCGATTTGTGTTAGTAGTACAGGACATAATTCGTATAATATACGGCGATCTATTCTTGTAGGTTGGAGTGATGAGGACACTTCAATTATGCTCGCTGATGACAGACACTTATAAATAAAAGTATAAACATGTAGTTTTCCCCCTTTTTTTTTTTCTTTTTTTTTTGCATTAAAAAAATAAAACTAGTCAAAATAAAAATAGCTTTAAATAATTTTCCTGATGTGTGATTAATCTGTAAAATACATTTATTTTAAAAAATATATATTTAATTCAAAATTAATTAAAATTTTTAAAAAATAAATTTTAGCCTATGTTTATACAGGATACTGTATAAAATGTAATGATTTCAGCCTTAATTTTCGCTTATAAAATGATTTTATTTTTAATTTAAAAAGTCATAATTTAATAAACTTTCTGCAAATTTGCCATTTAATTCTAATTGTATGGATGTTTGCTTAAGACAACATTCAGCAGGAAATTGACACTATGACTCTTGATATGTTGGTGGCTAACTTCCATAACGTGGAGAGGAATGTGCAGATATGCCTTGACGCTAATGGCAACCACTTGTAACACATGCTGTGAGGTCATCATGCTTCTCAAAACCAAGGTCTATAGCAAATTTTATTAAATTATGTATTAAATCAAAGTTTTTGTATGTGTAGTAGCAAATGCAAGGGGGACCCAAAAACAAACGGGCTGGCTTCGAAGAACTCTTCCTAATCATCTTAAGTATTCCACTGTTATATGACTGTAGTTGCAACTCTCAAGAGTCAGTAGCCAGATGGATGCCGCTGTAGAAGATTATATATGTTCCGTGTTGTTGTTTCTTTCAAGTGTTTTGAAGCTCCTCTTGCAAACTCATTATGTCTGACTGTACCTCTTAAAATGTGTTTGAGGTCTTAAGGCACTTGAGAAAAAGAAAATGTGCAAAGAAAATGCTGGGAATTGTGGAGATCAGGTGATTGGTACCTTCATCATGACAATGCTCCCAGCGCAAACAGCTTTCTCTGTATCCTGGTTTTCACGTTCCCCATCCACCCTACTCACCGGATCTAGCTCCATCTGGTTTCTTCTTACGCTGCCTTCTTCTTAATCCTGACTAAGAGAAAAACATTGAAAGGAAAGATTTGACAACATGGAATAAGTGAAAACAACTTCATAGGATGCACTCGACAGCATTCTGCTTCAGCAGTTCAGAGATGCTTCATGCAGTGGAACATCGATTGGACAAATGTATTGGCTCTAATGGAGAATATTTTGAAAGAAATTGTGTTTTTTTGGCAAAACATAAATATTAATTTTAAAAGAAAATCAGTTTTCTTTGGGTTCCCTCTCGTAGGTATGCAAAACATATGAACTTATAATTAACATTTAGGGCCAGTTCATTATCTACTTTCTCAAGTGAGTCTTTATAACAATGGGGGGGGGGGGGGTTCTAGAAATTAAGGCATCGACTACTTAGGTCATTTTGCACCTTTTACACAAGTTATATTTGTACGCAGCCCGGGACAAACACAAACATCCATGCCCACGGCGGGATTCGAGCCCACAGCCAGGCAGACTCGAGAACTAGAAAGCCTATGCCCTGTCCCTCTCGGCCACCTGGCCGGCTTATAACAATGGACTTACATTGTTGAGATGAGGAAAACTTGGTTATAACAATGCCACTGTATTGTTGCTGAACACTCAGTTGAGAAATCTCAGCTGAGAAAGTAGAAAATGAATTGGCCCTTAATTTATAAAAGCAATGAGAGAATATACGATTTAACATAAACGCTCAAAATGTGTTCCTTGAGCCTGAATACAAGCCTATGGCATCGTATTGTGAATTTTTTTGGCTGCATCAATTATCCATTGGAATAACAGTTCACGAGTATTGATGTCAACAAACATGTGATTGTCAATTGTTAATGGGCTATATTTTGCGTTTTTAATGGTAACTACATGCACAATGTATGGATTTACTACTACACTTTCAAAACTTTGATCTCTTATAGCTGTAACAAAGTGAAAGAGGACCTAGGTTTATGTATCAGTTATCACTTAAAATTACCTCTCCAACAAAATGCCAAAGTTTGTTATACTCATTCATTGTGAATCACTCTGTATATCAAGAGTTACCTATATCTCCATACAATTTTTAATTAAAAACTTTTGTCCCAACAGGATCAACAAAATATAATTTTTAACATTACTTTAATAATGAAGATCTCTAAACACCACTACTAAAAGACATAGTGAAAATGGATTTCAATTTGATATCTCATTATTAAGGCAGTGATAAAATATTAAAAAAAAAAAGAAGAAAGAAAGGAATAAAGAAAAAAGCACCTACAGTACGGCAATTATAGGAAGGCACATGCCATTACTTATGTTACCATGAATACTGAGCGATTCAGCCTTAGCCTTACTCCAAGGTCATCCTTTATCCCTTCTTTAGCCTGTAAGAACAGCTCACAAAAACATTTATTTTTTTAAACTAAGCCTGCAGAAGAGAGGCTATTGTTAAAGATGATTGGCTGCGTTAAACACATGACAGTTTCCTTCAGTAGGTGGCAGTGGACATGTGCATTCTATAATTGCCCGATTATACAAAGGTACATAGCCCATGCAAAAGCTGTAGGTGTTGTCTTCAGAGATAACTTGCCAACGCATGGTATAGCTTAATTGAACATGATTCGGGTTCATATCAAGTTCATCTTTCAAAAGATTAGAGGGCAGCATGAAATATTGATAATGAACTAATAAATACAAACCATCAGCTTATTATTGGTATGGATATGTCCAACCTCATATCATTCAATTTCCTGGTACACAAGTGATTCTATTTCACAATGTATTACGTTTCTACTTAAGCAGATAAGAGTGGTAGTAGTCATAACCTATTAAAATAACAGGTTATGATTTAGCCAGTTTTTATTAAACCCTTTTTTAAGGCCTTAAAAAGTGCTTATGTTTTAAACCGAGTGCTTAAAAAAAGTTTTAAAAAATACTTCCTCCAGAGAAATGTAGAACAATAAACAAACACTGATTTGTTAGCTTGTGATAAACAACACTGGAGACTATTATATAGGAGGGCATACTTCTAGGTTATCGGTTGAATTATCTTAATCTCCACTGTAATTATCCAACATAGGATTTCTCACGACTGAAAATTCCTTTTTGTCTTGATATTTTAATGTTGATGTTGTCGCTTAGGGGAACTTCAGAATCCCAGGACTTTTAATGAGTTAAGAAGCCTGATTATAAAGGGTGGTTGTTAAAACATGCACAAAATTAATTCAAAGTAAAATGTGAAGTGTGTGTCAAGATCATAGATCTACGTAACAAGTGAGAGGAGGCATTAAAAATCAAATTTCTTTCATTGGAATGTTACTTTTTAGTAATCTTCTTAACAGTCCTCTCGTCCCAAGAGGGCAATTTTTCTCTGAATTCCAAAGGTCCTGTCTAATAATACTAATAGCAACAGACAGACTCACACCTTAAATTACTTTCAGTCAAGGGGGATTTATTAGACAAAATGATCATGTGAAGCCAGTCTGTTGAGGAAAAATTAATTTAATGAAAAAAAGAAACAAAACAGTTAGTTAGTTAGTTAGTTAGTTAGTTAGTTCATTAGTCAGTTCTGGTCAGTATTTTTAGATAGGCACAAAGATGAAATTTGTTTTAATTCTCCCCTCACCTATAAGCTGCCATTTGTATCCTAGCAAATGAAAGGTCAATCTGTGATTATGACTAGTTTCAGACATCCTGGTTTCACAAAATGAATCTCAGTGCTAATTCATTCTCATTTTTAGTATTCCCGGAATACTAACTATTCACAGGATTCCTGGGCCATTCCTTTTTTTTGTGAAAGCATCCCATCATTCCTTTCTATACGTGCAAAGTAGTAGAAAATTGTGAACTTTATTACTTGTCTCTTTAAAAACATGGTCTTTAAGTTTCATGTTAGTTATTTATTGTTAATTTTAATGCCTATATGATTTTATCTGTCTATTTGACTGTTTTTCTTTAGCTATAACTATAATAAATTGAATTTTTAACTCAAGAGTTCTTATTTATTGTGATTTGTTAATTAATTCAATAAAAAATTAAGTTCGTGTATTTATAACAAAAATATGGTCACATGACAAAATCAACAATTTCTGGTCGTGTCTTCAACTGGTCCCAGTTTTTCATTTTAGAAATATGGTCGCCCTAATTACAAATGTCAAACTAAAAAAAGTATTCCACTGCTTAATTTGTTTTGTAAACTTTATTCATTGAAAGCTGGTAATTCATGTTAGGCTCGTAGCTTAACAATGAAATTGACACGAATATCTTCAGTGTTTAAGTGTTTATCTTTGGAAAATGGATAATATTAACTTTTATTGTACTCCTTGGTCGCAGGCCTGCTATAAGGTGTGCCCAAATGAAAAGGAGACTACGGTTATATCTAACAAATATCTTAATTACAGAATATTTGATGTACAGTTAATTTGTAACATGACTCCTACACATAATTGCCTTTGATAATGATGCACTGATCTCAGAGCATAAGAAGCGAATGATGGCTTCAGTGTTGAAACTCCTGTATTGCATACAGATCCTTTTTCCACAGTGTTCTGCACTTCCTTGTCGCAGGTGAATCAATGACCTGTCAATGATTTTTTTTAAGGGGCCGAAAATATGGGAGTCATCGGAGCTGTACAGAGGATGTTTGAGGTCATCGCATCGAAATGTTTCAAGCAGGTAGAGGGTCTTCTTGGCCACAAGTGGCTTAGCATTGTCCTGGAGCAGCACTATCAGTTTGAGAGCTTCTCTCTGCGCTTGTTTTCGATGGCCCGTTTCGGCTTCAGCAACGTGTTGCAGTACCTTTACATTAACTGTTTCACCCCGTTCTAGCCAGTCGAGGAGTATGGGTCCTTCTTCATCGAAAAAGAAAGTGAGCATCACTTCTCTGGCCTTCATGGCAGAGTGAGCTGTTTTGGAACGTGGGGAGATGGGATGACGCTACATCTATCGACAAGCATATTTACCATCTTCGATTAGATACAATGATGCTATAGTGAAGAAAGGAGACCTTTTAATTTGGCCACACTATATATTATCTTTACACATTCCTGGGACATCCATGCTCACTCCAGAATTCAAAACTGCAATCAGAGCAGTTGAGATGTGAGAGATTGTTGCATAGGGATGGGTTCTAATGTGGCATAAGAAAACACCACCCACATCATCATACCGTCACCACCGGCTTGTATCCATCCAATGGTGCATTCGGGTGCCATAGTTTCTATTGGAAATCGACATATCTGCACTCTGCCATCCATGTGATGGACCAGAAAACGTCACTTATCATACCATGCAACTTTCTTCCAGTTCTCTATTGTCCAATTGATGTGCTGCCTGACCCAATGCAGGCACAGTCAGCGAAGGTGTGCCCAAAAGCACAAGGACTCGCTGGGGCAACGGCTATGCAGGCCCATACACAGAAGGCTACGCTGAACTGTGTGCTAAGACACATTCGGCGTGTTGTTAAAATCAACAGTGATTGAATCAGAGACATCAGATTGCATCGAAACTGTTGTTAAATTCTTTGAGTCTCATCGGAATTCTGGGTTGGAGGGTATGATTTGCAACAACCCGAAGTGATGTTTTCTTTGTTGAATCAGATCACGTGATCCGTTTGCAAACAAAAAATGGTGGCGACATATGATGCGATGAACCATCACATAAGTGGAAGTATAGAACCACTCTACCTAATAAATTACTTCTGCCCACTTTTTTAGGTAGTAAATCTAAATAATAGACCACTGCTCAGTTAAAATATCTTCGTTATTACTTCTTTTTCCGATTAAAATTCTTCTCGTAAAAATTCAGAGCCGTAGCGAGGAGAGGGGCCTACTGTGCCTTAGCCCAGGGCCCTTGCATACAGAATACATTAAGGGGAGCCACTAAATACAATTTGCCCAGGGCCCAATTTACTAAGCTATGGCACTGAACTAAGTCGTTGAATTGAGATAATTCAACTGCAATGTCAGCCATATTTGTTTTGCTGATGACTGTTTAGGCATCAGTCGTATTGTTAAATAGCACTACTGTTGACTACAACACTCATTGCATGAGTCAACGAAAGTGATGATTTTAACAACATGCGAATTGTTTGGATTATCGTTACCACCGTTAACTTGGGCTGCTGCTGACTTGGGCCACGGTGGCCCTTCATTCATGAACAATGCACACCAGTCTTCGCTCCTCTCTGCAGTCAATGTGCTAATGGATGGATGGCAACTCATCAAGCTCCATCTGTATACCACTTTCAATAAGTACTCACAACAACTGCACATGAACAGTCCACCAAATGCGCCGTTTCCGGGATCAACGTTCCAAGTGCTGGCCCATCACAATTTGTCCTTTGTTGAAGTCTGATAAATCTGCTGTTCCATGCTGAAGCCATAAACTCTACATTTGAAAACTAGTTCACTGGCAGTTTATACACGGTATTATGAGCTACGCTTACACTGTACATTTATCTCAGGGTGAGCTCACTGCTAAGTTGGAGGTGGTCATAAAGTAATGGCTCGTCAGTGTATTCGCTAGCATGTCTCCTGTTACTGGCATTATCGCATCCCTTATCTTCACCCACAATGAGTACTTATCACAGACTGGTGTAGCAAACTATATATCTTTAACATATTCCCAGTTTGGAAATGCTTAATTTGGAAATTTAGGAATGCATGTACAGATAATGCCCATGTGACAGCAGGAAAATTACCCCTGGCTGGTCCTCTTCTAATTGAGGTGTAATATAGCTCTCCAGCATGTCCATTTTGATACTGCTGATATTAGCACCACCTACAGTGCTTCGGCTCTACAGCATGTCCATTAAATAAATTTCAGAGATGAAGAATACAAAGAAAATGTATATACATATCAGTCAGATTTTACTATGCAATGTTCTGTGATCAACAGAAAAGTGGGGATGCATTAGCTGTTAGAGGGGAGGGTGTGGGAGAACATAGCAACTCAGTCTTGAAAAAAATTGCTTCCATTAATTTTTCTGCGAATAGAATGCACAAGAAGTTATCGCAGCTGTGGGCACATAGTAAAATTCGACCTATTTATCTAATATGGGGAGAGACTTTCTCATCACCCTATGTTTCTAGAGTTTTTCTATTTACTTCTTAAATTATAAAAATTATCTGGAAAGACTTCATTGCCACTGAGATTGACATTTGTAAGCAAGATATCGGCATGTGTTGAAATCTAAATTATCATGTTTTTCATTTAGCAATCTTATAGCAAGCAAACTATTTATTTAGCAATTCTAAAGCAAGGGGAAATACTTTGTTATTAAAAGAAAGAGTGCTAAAACTGTTATTAATATTCAATGTCTCCTTGATTTATTATGTATTTTTGCTGGTTTTTACTCCATTCAGGTTGTAATTAATTATTCATAATTCTCCAGTCATTAATTAGAAAGAACACAATAATTGAAATAACAACAGAAGATAACAATTTGAGTATCAGTTTTTATCTTCGTAAAAAAATGCAACATAGCATTTTCTGGCTATCTGATTAGCTTTTCAAATAAAGGAAAGATGTTTTTGGTTATTAAAACAAAAGATGGACTAACCCCCCTCCCCTCCCTTATTTAAGTGCTCAGCTATAAGAAGCTGTTTTTTTTTAATGTTGTTTTAAAACTCACTTAGTTTTGATTTAAATGAAAATTAAGTTCAAATAACAACGTTAATTTTGATCTATAGTTAATTTATATCAACAAATTGAAATCTTTTTCATATGATCAGAAAACTGCATTTATTCTAACGGGATGAAGTTCAAATTATTGCGGCAACTGACATTCATTTATTTCTATTTGGATTTCTACTATTTACATACCAGCAGTGCCTTCACCTGTGTAAATCCCATTGATTTGATTAGAATTAACTTCTGAAATAAAAATGAATTAATAAAAAGTTTAATGAAATTTCTACCTGCCGGGATATGTTGCATGTGATTTCGCTCTTATAGAGAGAACAGTTGTTGCTACTTCTGTTGCTAGTCTCTACGACAACGTCTTTTACGCTATGTTTACTCGCCGTCTTACCATCGTTTTCGTGGACGCGTCCCAAATTACAGCTGAATAATAAATTCGTGAATTCTTCAGCAGTAAGACTATGACCATCACTGCCATATTTTTCTATTAATATATCCAACAACTCGTCCCCAACGCCGGCGTCGGTACATAAGACGTGATGAGACGCTAGAAGTATCCACGCTATCAAGACTACCGATATTCTCCTCATCTCCATCTGTCTCTCCGTCTTAAATGATCGACTACAACTTTAGAAAGCCACGTTTTCGTTTACTATAACGACACGAATAACAATAGTAATAAAACCACAGCAGAGCAATCCACCGTGGCCACTACAGTGAAGTTGTATTTCGTGAGTCCACGCGTTAAGACTTTCTCATTCATAAACAGCTCCGTGGCCTCCAAGAAGTTAACTCCATCTGGTTGCATGTATTTGAAATAACAGTACGTTTCTGCTTTTGCTTCTGCTGCTGTTGCTCTAGTCAAGAGGGGGGAAAGAGCTGACTTTCTGTCTCACTTCCACAAGAGCGTTTTCTCTCTTATATGTACGGGTTTCGCGGAAACAGCTGATGCTCACAGATGGAGTAAAAAAAAAAAAATAAAAAAATGTCTTCCTCAACTTAATTGTAAAGGAGGAGGGGATTTTTATTTCTTTCATTATTTTTCCATTTCTGTTTATTTAAATATGCCTACCAAATTAATTTATTAATTAATAAAAAGACAACATAAAAACAAAAGATATTTTTAGGAATTTTGATTTAGAAAGTAGTTGTTCAAGGTATTAGTTGGTTAAGTACTTTTAGTTTAAGTTAGTATTCTATTTTTAAGTAAATACTTTTATTATGAAATATGCTAAACAGCCATTTATAACTCCATTTAATGAACCGTAAGTGTTTTCTAAACCAAACAAATCAAGCTGGAAACCAAAAATACTTAATGACCCATACGCACATTTGCGTCGTTTATCTTACTTACACAATAAATTGTTATTATTGTAGACCTGTCAATTTTTTTTTTTATTTCTTTATTCAACTTTAAGCTATCTTAAAGTACATTTGTGCGAAAATTATGAAAAAATTGCATGTTAAGTGAGCAGTTTTATTGTTCCGAATTTGTTTTCAAAGAATTTCCCCCCTTCATACCTGATATGAAGTTACATTATTATTTTTTTGTAGAAATTACCTTATTGTTTGTAATTTCTAAGAAAAAAGAAAAAAAA
>JAHWFO010044110.1:703030-725448 GCA_023313115.1 Rhysida immarginata | reverse complement strand
TTTTCTCCTCCCCCCCCCCCCCCCCCCCCGGCTACGGGCCTGCCCCATTAAATTGGGATTAAACCGTCGGCTGTAATTCTTATTTTTTCAAGACTTGCATGTTAAATGGGAGGCCCTTCAGAGAACCTGCAGTAGAGCAACACCACCTAAACTTCTAGTTTAGGTGGTTTTGAGTAGAGCCTTTCTCGAGCTACTTGCTTTTTAGTTTCTATAAGGGCATATTAGGGTTGCGCAAAATCAAAATCACAATTTGCATACAATGTGAAAGTTAGATTATCAATATCTTAATTTACTATTGTTGGCATAACTTATGAACAATAATGTCTAACAAATTGACACTTCCATCCTCTTTTGATCAAGGACATACCGGGGGACTCGATAGCTAAACTTGATTATCAAATTTACGAGAATTGAGACTGTCCTTATTTTCCACTTAGATTTAATGTAATTAAGAATGGTCTTTTTTTTCCAAAGGATTTCCCTTCCAGTTGTTGAAGATATCTTCTAAGATAAGCTTCATAATGCCCATTGAACTTTGAAAACGAATTCATCTCAGCTCGGACTACATATCCCTTTGTATCATCAATGCTGATAGGCGCCTGAGCACTGATATTCATACCCCATGGGCATCCATTATCCCTATGCCGGTTAGATCAGGAGTTTATTCCTTCATGTACTCTTGGTTATATAGATTTAATGGGAAGTTGTTTTTTTTTTTAAGAAAAGCAGTCATTAGTACAAAGTACATGTTATATGCTTATCATAAGTGACGTCACTTGTCTGTTAACATCTTCACTTTAACGTTGAAGGTAATGCGAACAAAACAGCACGCCCACACTGTGTTCCAACAAATTATCATCTCGTCTGACTTTTGATAATTGGCATGAGGGATTAGGCTACATCGTACAGCCTCATTACTCAGACACTTGTGAAAAGAGTGGTGAAGAGATGGAATTAGGAAAACAGTTATGTCAGAAGATCAAGTACAGGTCCTTCTAGACGACCAGAGCGAAGGGAGTTTGTCAGATCATATGGATAGGTGTAGTGAATACACGAATGGCAATAACTGAAATCCGGCCAGCAGTTACAATCCGAGTATCTCCACGAACAATTGCTGGGTCGCGAACACTTGATACTATGCAATATGTACTCGCGTTGATATACTCGCGGCACAGTCTTGTCGTTTATCTTGGCAGCGTTATATCCGCTATAACCCTTATGTTTAGTTCGGTGACCAGACAGAACGGGACATGACAAAACGGGACAAGACGGAACGGGACAGACAAAACGGGAAAGGACGGAACGGGACAGTGACAAAAGGGGACAATGACAAAACGGGACGGTGACAAAAAGGGACAATGACAAAACGGGACATAGGCAAAACGGGACATAGACAAAACGGGACAGAATCATGATGTTTCAAGGCAATTCAATACATTTTTCAAGACCATAATCTTTTATATTTTTAAGAATAATATATTCATATCATCTTCTATATATATAAAGAAGGATGTTTGTGGGTCTGTGGGTCTGTCTGTGGGTGGGTCTGTGTGTACGTTTTTTATACAAATCTACAGTTTTATTCCGATCTTGATAAAATTTCGCATACATGACCTTCAAAGCATAAGGAAGGTCACTGTCTACCTCAGATTTCGGAAAAATAATAAATATCGATAAAAAATCGATATTCATGGTTATGGCAAGGCATATTAATGAGAAATATCTCATGACCAACAATGCAAGGCAAAGTTGGTACAACAATAGGTATCAACAATGGTATCAGCACGCAATTCACAAACACACTGCATGAACCAACAATATATATCTCATGACTAACAATGAAAGGAAAAGTTTGTGCAAGTGTAATTATCCCGGGCAACGCCGGGTACCTCTTCTAGTTTATAAATATTTATCAAGAAAAATATATTTAATCCAACTGATGATGAGAAAAATTCTCGAAAACGTTTTTTTATATAAATTTTATCCCAAATATTTGGATCACCCTCTTCAAACCTTGTTAAGAATAATAAAAATTTCCAGTAAATATTTAAAACTAGAATATTAAAGGCAGGTTTGGAAGAGTTAAACAGTCTTTATTTGTAACAATAAATAATACGAGGATCTAAAGTTACAGTTTACTTAAACATGGGCAAACCGGGACAGAATAATGATGTGAATCATCGATTCATCGTCGCACAAAATCATCGATGTTTCGATACATCGATTCATTATCACACAACAATATGCAAATACGAAAGGGACAAAATATTAAATTTCGTGCAATTATTTGATTAACTTAAGAATAAAATAAAACTCTTTTTCCACAGCGAAACAGGAATTGAACAAACATAAAAAGAAAAAGGCCGAAAATAAAATGAAAAAATACAACCTGTGATATTGCAGTGCTTGAGTGGAATTTTTTATGATTTTTTAAATGATTCTATAGTGTTATGTAAACTGTAATTTTAGATCCTCATGTTATTAATTGTTACAAATAAAGATTGTTTAACCCTTCCAAACTTGCCTTTTTATTTATACTTACCCCAATACTGATGTATATTCAGCTTTAAATTTAATATTCGCTCGCATTTAATATTCGCTCGCATTTAATATTCTAGTTTTAAATTTTTACTGGAAATTTTTATTATTCTTAAGTTTATATAAATTTTATAAACTTTCGTGGAACGTTTTTGTGTGGCGATGAATCAATTCAACGAAACATCGATGATTTTGTGTAATGATTGTTCGGTTTAATGAAGCATCGATGATTTTGTGTGACGATGAATCGATTTAACGAAACATCATGATTCTGTCCCGTTTTGTCTATGTCCCGTTTTGCATATGTCCCGTTTTGTCATTGTCCCTTTTTGTCACCGTCCCGTTTTGTCATTGTCCCCTTTTGTCACCGTCCCGTTCCGTCCTTTCCCGTTTTGTCTGTCCCGTTCTGTCTTGTCCCGTTTTGTCATGTCCCGTTCTGTCTGGGAACCGTTTAGTTCATGACTGGCATGGGAGAAGACCTATTACAGCACATGCGCCCAATCTGGTTTGCATCATCGATCAAATGGCAGTAAAGATTCGACTGTACATCATGACCGTTGTTCCAACTGCCGTATATGCAAGCGAAATCTGAAGATCACAAAAAATAACAGTCCGCAAGCTCAACGTTAAATATTGGGCATTTCCTACAGGGAACGCATTACCAATGAGAAAGTCTGAGAACGCATTACAAAGAAGCGGCTTGCGGAAACTGGAAGAAATCGTCACTGAACGAGGAATGCGCCTTACTGGGCATATTCTGCGTTTTCCAGAGTACAACCCCAAGACTGCGATGCGCTGAGTACCGAGAAAGGAAAACGGAAAATAAGGCCGCTCATGAGCTAGCAGACAACTTTCAAAGCAGACTTCAATGTCATCGGTGTTTCATGAGCATACTGGAAAACACTTGTTGCCCAATGCGTTTAATAGCGCGGGAAGAACTAAGGCTAAGACTAAGGCATTCCTGTTACTGTTGTCCTCGAGAAGCCAAGGTTTATTATCACTTGGGGACGATAAAATGCCCATCTGTCTTGTGCCAAATATGCACATAGCGTCCACGATCAAAGGCGCTAAATTCACATTTTCCATGATTGTCGATTTTCAAGCACTATTAAAAAGTTCACATTTCCGCTTATTTTTGTATGAGTTTCGAATGGGTATGTTTTGCCCGTGAAACAAAACATACAGAGGTTATAAAATGATCTGCGCAGTCTCTTGTATGCTGCATTAAGTTGTTTACTTGATAATAAATTACTTTAAGCGATGTATGAGTGCAGGAATGTATTGGTCGTGCCTTATTTTATTCTTGCAACCTTCATAAAAGCAAACAATACTCCAAGATTTTGGCATATCTCTCCCTCCCTCTCCTCTCTCTCTCTCTCTCTCTCTCTCTGGCAGCTGCTCATGCCTGACACCCTTTCAGTGCATCACTGGTAGAGATGACAAGCACGTGATCCTAAATACATCCAGTGCAAGCTGATATACATTAAAACTTAATTTACAAAATAATAAAATGCAGTAAAAACACGGATAAAGTTTTAAATTGGAGAAAAGAATCGTGAATCTTACTCTTATACTTTTTGGAGGACATGGTAGAGACTTGAAAATACATCAGAAATTACTTAAATGCCCCAGAAAACAATACCAAGAACGCATTTGTGTAACTGCTCGTTGTTTTTATAGATCCTTTTATTGGAGAGGGGATTTTTTTTTTAATGCGTGCGTGACGAAAATTCGCATATGTGCATGAGGTTTGTGCACATCCTTCTGAATTTGCGTGATTAACCGGGAATTCGCGCAAGGGTGGCGGGAATTTGCGTGATTACCCGCAAATGGCGTTTGTGCCGTGGAGTCAGGGACAAAATTTGACTGCTCTAAGACGACTCCGCGACGACAACTTCCATAGTATAAAGGGAAATGTACAACACGCTCCAGAGACGTAAAAACCGTCCACTTGTACGTCCACCAAACTTTGTGTTGATGTTCCTCAACTAACAAGAAGCAAAATGTTTAAGTTTTACCAGGGATGGATGAATCTTTCATCCATCCCTGGTTTTACTTTATTCGAAACGGTGGATCAGGACTTAAAAATAAGAGATGTGTCCCACTCTTGAGTGTTCTTGACGGATAACAAGAGGGGGGGGGGGAGGTTTTCTTTTTCAAAACACGCGTTTATTATGTTTTATTATATCTCTTCAAGCCGGCGTCAACAATTAGTAAAATTTAATAATAATGTAACAACATGAGGAATATCCCAACGGATAAACCGGAGGGAAACAACCCGGTATTGTCCCCCAACAGGCCGAGGCCCAAAAAATTACATAAAAAAAATAATAAAAAATATAGTCAAACATATGAATAACCTTAATTTGTACTTGAACCAGATTAAAGAAATGAAACACGAAATCGATTGAGACAGAAGAAGGCAAAAGCCAAGTCACAAGAAAACAAAAAAGTAAGAAAAGAATTAGGGAGAACAAAGATAGGTTAAAAAATGTCAGGTTTAGGATAGGTTAAGCATCGACCAATTTAAACCTCACGTCTAAAAATTTAGCGTTAGAATTGTAAAAAATCGAAAATGACAAACAATTTCGATGACGGATGGAACAGAGAGTACAACGAATACCAAAGTGAGTGATGACATTGGAAATATTGAGCGAACCATTAAATATTTTTTGTAAATAACTTAAAAAGTGTTGATCAGCCATACTCTTCAAATCCTGAACTGGAACAAATAAAATTGGATGAAGATGATAGGAATTTAACAATTCTTTTCAACTTATTATTCAACAGAGTAGACAGATAAAAGATAAAATTAATAAATACATTAATAAAATCTTGTAAACATTCCAAGGAGAAGCTTTAGCAGTGAAGCAGAAATAAATTTATACATTTATTAAAAAGAAATGCCCCCCCGAATAGGGTAAGGCAAGTAGCAGATCCTGCAGTCATCTATTTTTACCCCTTTATCTGCACTTTTTACCTTTCCCCAAGTTTTTTAATCTAAAAATTAATTTTCTCGAACGTAATATGTAGAAAATGATAAAAAGTTCGTATTTTCTTTCCTTTCTCATCATTTCCGAACGTATGATATATCACATGCCATATGTTGCCATAGTTCTACAGACCAAGTGACTACCACCCCCGCAAATCCGACCTCAATGGAACAACTGGGCCTAATCTTCATAGTAATGTAGATCTTGCCCAGAGGAATCTGGATACTGAATTTCACGCCTTTACGTACCTAAATAGCACATAGATATGTTGTCCTCTCTGAATCCCTCCCCCCGTAATTCCGACCCCAGTGTACCAACAAAACCAAACTAAATAGTGCAGATGGACACGCCCATAGGAAGCTACATTCCGAATTTCAACCTTCTACCTCAAAAAATGTAGAAATTATGAAGGACTGACATTATAAAACCAATAAGTTGCTCCATTGCTTCCGCTACTTAATATTATACAGGGTGTAAGGACAATAAGTACCTAGCGTGATCCTCTGCATGATAAACTTAAAGTTCCTTATGTTTAATACGTTTAATTTCAGGGCTTATTATTGGTAGAAATGCGATTAAACGTATCTTCGGATGATGATGTAATAATGTATGACGTTTTCGCGCTCAGGCCTTACCTTGGCTCAGGAGGCGTTGGCATAGCGCAGTTCATTATGTGAAGTGTTGGTGCAGAAAGTTCATAAATGACGTAACGACGCAATTTAAATTTTGAGTTTTCGACATTTTCGATAAGGAACTTTTTGCTTCTATTGATGCATGGAATCACACTATGTCCTTCCATTTAGAAACACCCTGTAGATTATGAGCACTTGAGCAATCGTGCGTCGACAAAGCGATTTCACGTGCGCGCGCCGATGTCAGTAATGCTTAAAAGATGAACAGAAAGTAACAATGTATTCCTTCTTGACAAATCGATTGTTATATGACATGCCATTAGTTTTGTATTCTTTACGCTCTCTGTTTTAGCACGTGGACCCCTTCAAGTCGAATTACTATTTTATAATCTCAGTCCGTCCCCTTCATAATTTCTACATTTTTTGAGGTAGAAGGTTGAAATTCGGAATGTAGCTTCCTATGGGCATGTCCATCTGCACTATTGAGTTTGGTTTTTGATTGGTACACTGGGGTCGGAATTACGGGGGTGGGATTCAGAGAGGACAACATATTTATGTGCTATTTAGGTACGTAAAGACGTGAAATTCAGTATCCAGATTCCTCTAGGCAAGATCTACATTACTATGAAGATTAGGCCCAGTTGTTCCATTGGGGTCGGATTTGCGGGGTTGGTAGTCACTTGGTCTTTAGAACTACGGCAACATAAGGCATGTGATGTATCGTACGTTCGGAAATGATGAGAAAATAAAGAAAATACGAGCTTTTTACATTTTTTACATATTACGTTCGAGAAAATTAATTTTTTGATTAAAAAACTTGGGGAGAGGAAAAAACTGCAGACAAAGGGGTAAAAATAGATGACTGCAGGATCTGCTACTTGCCTTACCCTACTCGTGGAATAAATGTATTTCTGTTTCACTGCTAAAGCTCCTCCTTGGGATGTTTACAAGATTTTATTATGTTTTATTATATCTCTTCAAGAATTTGTAAAATTAATTGTTTGGTCTAACAATCAATTTGCATAAAATCCTCTTGTGAAGGAACGAGTAAAATGAATTTGCGCCTTAGAACCGGTTCCAGTTAACCGATTTGAAAATTTTTTCCTTTAACATGCATTATCATCGGTCCTGTGTTTGTGTATCAAGTTTCAGCTCTGTAGCTTGTCGGGAAGTTGGTTTAATATTGATTGCAAGATTAGACCCGGACAGAGACCAAGCCAAACTATACTCTATCCAACGAAAGTTGAATGGGCGTGTCCAATTAAATTTCCAATTTCAATTGTTAGACATTGTTAATTTTATTTTCCAACAATGCCTAAATAACTGAAAGCTGAAATTTAACTGGACACGCCCTGTCAAATTTTCGTCAGACAGAGTATAAATAAAAGCGTATAAAATACAAAAGCAAATTTTAGGCACACGCTTTTACTTTAAAAGCGTATTATCTCTGGCCAATCATACCACATCCCCAAAGAGGTGGTCGCCAGGCCATAGAGTGACCTAGGTACCAATCCACATTTATATAAAAGCAATAAAGCAGCGTTGCCAATTTGGCAGTTTTTTCTTCATGCGCTTGTCCTTTGTTGGACATTATTAATAAAAATTAAACAATGCAGAAAACAATGAAAACATGAAGAAGCACTTTAAAAAAAATGCTAAATTGGCAACACTGCAATAAAGGCATGTGATCGTGGAGATAGATTTCTAATAGCACAGACAGATGTTTGTACGCGGGTTCGATCCCGGCCGAGGACGACGAGGATTTTTCAGGGGGAAATCCTGAGATCACGCACTTCCTTCGGAAGGGAAGTAAAGCGTTGGTCCCGTGTAGTCGTTTGCCGGCTGCACGTTAAAGAACCCTTGCGAGGCAAAATTTGCGGCCCCTATAAAGCCGTCCTGAAATGACCATAGCAGTTGAAAAGGACGTTAATACCAAACAAACCAAACCAAACCAGACAGATGTTTCAAAGGCCTTTGACTTGACCTCTAGGCCCCAATTGCTAGTAGATCTCGAAACGTTAGGCGTATCCAAAGCCTATTTAGAACTTTTCAATGATTATTTTCATGAAAGAACTCATATTATTTCATATGACCCGTTGATTTCGAAACCCTCAACTAGAGGGATTATACAGGGTTCCGGTCTGAGTCCACTGCTTTACGCCGTTGCCACTGCCTCACTGTTTAATTATAAGTTTAATAACGAAATCTTAAGTTACATTGATGACAATTTTTTGTTTGCTTCTTTTTCAAATTGTAATTATCCTAGAGTTATTTACTTGCTTAATCAAGATCTTGACTATTTTTCCGAATGGTACCAAAAAAGAGGTTTAACCCTCAAACAGTGCAAAAACTAACATCTTAATCTGCGTTAAAAAAGAGGCACCAAAAATCATGAAGATTCTTGGTATTACTTTTGACACTAAGCTCCTTTTTAATATGATCGACCATCTTATTAGTTTTTTGCACCGGAAAAAGTACCTTATAAAAAGGTTGCGATCCTTTTCCACAGCCGATCAATTAAGCCAATATATTATAGCAGCCATCGTCCCAACTCTAGCATATGGAGCTCTTTTCTGGTCGTCAATTTTAAAGGCCAATATAAAACGATTAATGGTAGCGTATAATAACATCATTAGGTAACTTACGCTTGCGCTCGTCACAAGCTACCGACACTAGATAGCATATAAAGTTGCCCTGCTTTCAGAACTCGAGAGTGCCTTACGTGACGATAGCCACCCTGCGAAGTTTGTGAGGGATTGGTTCAAAACAGGCGACAATGTACAGTCGGGTGCATAAAGGTTTTAACCTAAGTCAAAATTGTTCGGCTTCCTTACAATACTTCAATACAATGAGATTACTTTTTCCAGGTATCTAGTCGAACACGCTTACTATGGAACGATTCCATTAAGTTTTTGCTTAGCACCGGAGGTAGGCAAGTTTTATGTCACGTGCTCAACTATGTTGACAAAAAGATTATTTTGGCTGTTCTGATGAGAATCTTTCTTTTATTAATAATAAACTGATCTATTTGGTTAATAATGTAACATAAATGGTGCACAGTATCGATATAATTATATGCGTGATCAAGAGATAAGCTGATGCAGCGCTCCTTTTGGTGTGATGCGGAAGTGATTTAAGGTGTAAGCAGGGAATAGGGAGTGCCGTTCTCCCTATTCCCTGGGTGTAAGTGGAAGCTATTTTCTTTTGACTGCTGGAAAGGTTACAAGTCTCATTTTTTGTGTGTGTATAAAATAATCAACGACAATTATGCCAAAACCATCCGAAAATTTTTTTAAATTTATTATTAATCCCCATCGCTTTAATTAAAAAATAATAAAATAAAAAATTGTCAGAGCAACAAATAGAATAATCATTATGCACAAAAAAATAGAATAATCAGAGCTTAAATATCTCATTGTGCTCAAAGAATAAGAAACGAGTTAATATATAAAATCAAAATAGCTTTAAACTAAATTTCTCTGAAAGTATTAAACTGAGACATAAAGTGTCAGCGGATAAAATGATCAGATTTTAAAGCTCTTTCTAACGATATAACATTTTCAGAGTTTTTCAGTAGTCACAAGGAAACGTCATAAAATGATCAAGGCAGGATTTTCTTTCTGCAAATCTTCAGTTTATTTAATTCAAAACAATGATTGAATATTGTCTCATTACAACAATCCCTGGCTTCTGATGGATTGTCGTAACTTTCTTTGTTGGCTTCAGAGGCGCATGCGCAGAAGTGCCAATTTTGCTCTTACAAAAAATGCTTTGCGTTTTAATATACAGGGTGTTTTTGAATTGAGTACAGATTTTTTGGGAGATGATAGAAGAGGTCCTTAGAACATGGGGTCCCCGCAGCTCCGTTTACTTCAATACTGCATTGAACAATCAATACTGCAGTGTGCGTTGGTAGGCCTAGATTATTTTATTTTTAACAATTAACAATTGGGAAGAATTCTGTTGGGATAATGTTCAGCATACAAACGCCTTGCACCATCCATGGTACCAGCAGCAACTGTACTACGCTGATGGGAGGCACCATTGTGGCGCAGACCTCACGAAACGATGGAACCCGCATGCCAACAGGTGGTGGTGCGTCAGTGATGGTCTGGGGTGCATTTTCCTGGTTTGGAATGGGCCCTCTGGTTATCCTGGACCAAACGTTGAATGGTCCACGGTATCGTCAACTCATCGGAGACCATCTGCACCCGTTTTTGACATTTCAACACTCTGACGACGTAGCAGTCTTTCAAGATGACAATGCTCCACCACATCGCTCCAATGTCGTCCGCGAATGGTTCGAGGAGCATGCAGGAGAGGTCCAACGACTGAGCTGGCCAGCCCGGAGCCCTGACATGAATACCATCGAGCATATCTGGGATGCTGTTGAAGTCAGGCTCCGGGCACTGGATCATCCGCCCACGATCAAGAGCAACTATCTTCGGTTCTGCAGACTATCTAGTGTCAACTGCCTCCAGAAGTGTACCAGGGACTTGCAGACTCACTACCACGCCGTATTGCTGCACTCCACAGGGCCAGAGGTGGCCCGACCAGATATTAAGTAACTATCCCATGAGTTTTGCTAACTCAGTGTATATTTTATTAAAAACTAAAATACAGAATAAAGCATGACATGACAATTAACATGAAAAGTTTTTTAAACCCTCAAATAAACAGATCAAATTGCACATTTGGATGAAAAAACTTTAATCTGTTTATGGTGTTCTTTACATACACTTTTTAAAACTTAAACGAAGTCAAAAACGCGATAATGAACAAAAAAAAATGTCTATCCATATCGGATTCGGACTCTGCCATTCGAGGCAGTAGGCAGACTTTAACGATAGTTCTGTCAGGCGACGAGCACATCCCAAGCGTATACCTGCTACCCTATTTTCATTCAGAAGGGACAGGTCCATTCTAATCTGCCTTGACTCTCAGTACAAGTACCTGATTTTGCTCAGCCCCTACGGAGCAGGTAAAAACCTTTTCGCACCCGACTGTACGTCAAACTCGTCGTTACCTATTTGAGCTCCCCTCTAAGATAGGAAAACGTTCATAATGAAAACCTTTTTCCTATCGTGCAATACTACTATGGAATGAACTCCCTTTTGATTTACGTAGTTCGGCTGTTCATTGTACGTTATCCTACTGTAATTCTTCTTGTAATTTAAACGTAATTTAAAATCATATCTTATTCAACCTTAGATATTTAGACTTTTACTGTTTTAAATTTTTTAACTGATTTTTTTTGTCTTCTTCCTTTGGGTTGTATGACACTTGTTGCCTTTTTACTGTTGAGCTTGTTTAGCTCTTTCTAATAGTGTAAGTTATTTTTACTCCCTGTGAGTGCATTAAATAAATAAATAAATAAATAAATAAATAAATAAATAATAAAGTGTATTAGTGAGCTAAATAAACAACGGATACATTTAACCCTCGTCATAACGAATTGTTTGTTGTGGCAACTGGACCATTAGAACATGAACCAGTGAACCGATTTGAAAAAAAAAAATAACATGCATTATCATCAGTCCTGTGTATGTATGTCAAGTTTCAGCTTGTCAGGAAATCGGTTTAATATTGATTACAAGATTTGACGCGGACAGACACACAAACACGCACACACAACACACACACAAGTGAGTTAAATAAAAGAGTATAAAAAGAAAAAAGCCAGCGAGTGTCATCACGAGTGATCTCTCTTCATGCCTGAAGCACATGCTTTGTTTGTTCTTGAAGAGAATTGTTCTTCGATGATTGCAAATGGCTTCTGGTGGCATTTCAAACGGACTCTATGTGCTATAAATCTAGGGAACTTGCAGGCCAGTTTAAGATCAATATGTTCCTCAAGGCTTTTCTGAAGTAATTCGCAGAATGTGGTCGTGCTAGAAAGTAAGTTACAGTGTGTGGCAGTAATTTGCAGAGTGTATTCGTTCTAGAAAACATCGTCCCTCATTATCATGCTAGAAAATATCGTGTTTATGTGTTTACCTGGCCATGTCTTTACGTGTTTACCTAGAAAATATCATGTTTTCCACTAATTCCACATGTATACAGGCACTCATTATTCCTTGGACATTAGCCAAAGGGTTGGTAATTGTGTTGTTTTTCGGCCAAAAACTGCGGCCTCACGAACAACCATCAAACTTTTTGTCAAAGGTCCATACGTCTTTATTCATTCTCGAGGGGGGGGGGGTACTTTTAGGACAAAGGTTGTACATAGCTCTCAGACTTCTCTGTCTGCTTTATTGGTTAGGATAAGATCAGGACATTTTCCGTATGGATCACATTTACACAAACTGGGTTTCATAAACATCGATTTTCGATTGTCAATGACGGAAACGGAAGATTTATCTCATATAATATGCAATTGTACATACATGATTCATCAGAGAAATTTTCAGAAATGGACGCTTCCAAACAATCTTACTTTTAACTAAAGAAATACAAAATACGTTTCCTGATTTCATCAAATTTATGTCCCCGATAACCCAGACATTACAACCTCCTATGAAGTCCTTTACGGACATAAATAAAATCAAGAACGGATGAAGGGGGGGGCAATGTGATAACATGATGATGTTACATAAATAAATAACATCAAGAAGTGTTTTCAAAAACGGCAAATGGACCTTGAAGGTGTTTTTTTTTTTTTTTCCGTTGAGTCCGTTTTTTTCATCATAGCTTTTAAGGGCTGGAGGAATTAAGAAGATTCTAAGAAGTGTGAATTTTTAACATTAACGACAACTTATCATTGACAAGTGATATTATTATTTTATTTTTTTTTTTACATAAATCCAAATCAACGTACAGTAGTTCTGTTTTTTGTCACTGGAAATTTTGTTGAATGGCGCCATTGTTAAATCGATAGCAAAGGATTTAATTAAAATGTGAGATATCGAGATGGTTCCCCCCTTTCATTTTTCTGAGGACTGACGTGGAGCGTTTTTGTCACTTTAATTTAGTTTATTATTATTATTATTATTATTATTATTATTATTATTATTATTATTAAAATTAATAATATATATATATATATTTTTTTTAGATTTACACTGTAGCTTTTAATGTTTTAGGTGTGATGTATACTCAGTACAGTTACACCCTACCTTTACCCGTTTTATGGGCCAAACTTAGAATTTCGAAGACTCTGCAGTCGAAACGGGCTCAGTCGTTTACGAGTCGAAACTAGTGGACAGAACGACGATAGTGTACGTTTTTTAAGGAAAACTGTAAAAAAAGGCCAAATCTTATTAGGACTATTTGTAAATTAAATTGAAAATCCACACATTAGTTTGAACAACAACTAAAATCACACACCCGAGCATAAAAGTCGAGGTACAGTGTACATATTTCTTCCGGAATTATAATAAGCGTTAAAATATAAACGTGTGAACACAAAAGATATTAAAACTACCGCGCTCATTATTATTTTACCAAGAATTATTTAAATGAACCAGACAAATTTTTTTTTAATTTATATTTTAAGATAAATAATTTTTTTACTTTTTCATTATAAAAACTAATTTCAATTTTCATTTTTAGTGCTAACACATTTTACGGAGGAACTTCCATATGAGTACTCCGCAGCTCCCTAGCTGCCATTTCATGAATACTCCAGCCATTTCGTGTCTATATTACATGATTAAACGCGTAGCAATATCGCTTAATGTACATGCCATGAATAATGATTTAAACGTGATAATTATAGAAGAAATTTTTATGGTATTGTAAAGCCTGCACGCAAAGCCACGTTTACAGTTTAATATTTTTCTCCAATTCCAACTAGGCTCCATTTTGTAGCCATTTCATAAATTTTGTCACGTGATGTCAATTTTAGCAGGGGGCATTTAGTGTTCTTTTGCCTACATATATTCAATATTCAATAGTGATTAAATAATTCATTGCATCATTTATTTACCTTAAACACACCCTTCCCCTCCAACTGAACAGCCATTTTGAAGTATGACATACGTGTAAATTTTAACGCTAATGTCATACTCATGGAGGAAGTAGAGACTCTATTTTTTCCACACTATCTGTAGAAATGCAGTATGTTTGGCACAAAAGCCTTCGTGATTGAATTTAAGCTTTTTTCAATTTTATGGACATTTTTAATTACTGGGCAATACAAAATTAAAAAAAAAAACTGAGCAGTAGAATTTTCGGAGTTTTGTCCTCACCTGCACTTTCAGTGTGGGGTTTTATCCACTTCGCTACACAAATGGATGGCTTCCAATAGTTATGACTTCAGCTATAGTGGCTAGAAAGGGCTATAGTGACTCCCCTTCTAGCCACTATACTTCAGCTTTTTCTTCTTTTTCCCATAGGGGCCGTCCACAAATTACATCATCCTTTTTCCAAATAATTTTATAGCCGCCCCCCCCCGTGTCAGCACGTCATATTTTTGTAAACCCTCCCCCCTCCACTTCGGTCGTACGTCATCCTGACACGAAAAGTGACAATTAAATTCTATTGATGAAGAAGTATCGAGGTAATAAATAAAAACAATGCAACCATACAGGGAAAAAAACATTCCATTTATTGAAATATTTACACATCTTTAATCCATGATGAGGTAGCCCAAATCGTATTTAATTATTACAGACGTATTTTTTGAGGCTGGTCAGGAACGAACACGTCAGAAATAACATATTCGCTAAACAACACAAAAAATCATCATCTTCAATATGAAACTGCAATTTGCCTATAAATGGCCCTAGCTGTCAATGTAGTTACCGTCAAACCGCGTCATTGGCGCCATCTGACATCTGACAAAGATTTTCAACTCACTACAATACAATTTTCATACAACAGCGGAGTTTGTCGAATTTTGTACCTGGAAACTACGATTTGCGGACAGCACTGACTTTCTGTTACCATTTGAAGAAAACTGCTGCAGAATCGCATCGAATGCTTGTCGAAGCTTACGCTGAGCATGCTCTTGGTAAATCACAATGCTTTGAGTGGTTAAAAAAAATTCAAAAGTGGCGATTTTTGACGTGAGAAACGAAGAATGTGGAAGACACAAAGTTATCTATTATGAGTTGCTGAAACCTGGCGAAACCGTTAATACTGAAACGCCACCGGCAACAAATGATCGATTTGAATTAAGCTTTGCGTGAAAACGACCAGAATATCAAAAAAGGCAACACAAAGTGTTTTTGCTTCATGATAATGCACCATCACACACAGCAAACTTGGTCAAGGAAACGATTGAGCGTTTAGTTGGGAAATATTTTCGCATGCAGCTTACTCACCAGACTACTTACTACTTATTTGCATCGATGGGACACAGCACTTACTGACCAGCGTTTCACTTATTACAGGCCTCGAAGTGAGAAATAAACAAAATATAGGAGCTAACACAAAAAAATATAGGATAGTATTTGTGATGCATTATAGGCCTATTTATATTAATTAATGCGATTCCCATTTTTGTTTATTATGTATTTTTATTTATTTATTTATTTACATTTATACTATATAATTTGCTTTTTTTCTCAATTTTCCATTGACTTTTCTGTCGCCAGGCATAGGGGGGGGGGGGGATGAGTTCAAATGAACTTCGACCTAACGAACTAGTGTATAATATTGAATATACTGGTACATTACAGTGTATTATATGTTAGTTTAGTTTGAAATTCGTCAGATCGAAGTTCGTTTTACCCCCTCCCCCGTCATGTAGCGCTAAATTTTCTGTCTTGCACAATTTTGGGTGCTTTTTCAGGTCAACATTTTTCGCGTTATGGTATCTTGTGTTTTGCTGTTGGCAATGTACGCTGTATTAATGTAACATAAGAATCATATCCTTACTTTTTTATTAATTGCCACCAATGCAATGCCATGAGCACGTCACGTGATTTTGTTGATAGTTATTCCAGTATTGCCAACTCAAATTTTCAGATCGCGCTAGCGGTGTTGCTGAAACGCACCAAAAAAGCGCTAAGTTGGAGCAAATGTCACCAAAGATATGATAACCCCGTTTATACAAACAAATTATTAGTATTATGTGAGCATCTACACCATTCTTATACAGTGTTATCACTCTTATTAAAAAAAGTATACATAATACAACGAACATGGGTACTTTTGGGAAACAGCAGCATTGCCCATTGGCTTAGAATGTACATTTATCCAGGGCAGAGCCAGCACCCTCAGGGCCGTTATCTTGGGGGAGGGAGGGGGGGGGGGGTCGATTTTCAAAAATTCCACTAAGTCGGACCTTTTACCATAATGGGTTGGTCGTCGACCCCCCCCCCCCCCCTGACTACGGGCCTGACCCTCTAATTGATATAGAGGGTGCTGGCAGAGCCAATAAAAGTCCGGATGGGAGCAGTTTTACTGTATCATTTACAAAAATGATAATTCATCTGTTTAAAACGTGTTAAAATATCGCTAAAATAGTACCATCGCGCTAAATTTTGCGCTAGAAAAAGAAAAACGCGCTAATATAGTGCCATCGCGCAAAGTTGAATATTGTTTAAAAGAGGGTGCCACTCTCCCTCGTCATTTCACTTTTCTCGAGGGAAAACGTTACCCATGGTTACTTTCGAGTAGCTGGCCACGAAACTCATGTAACAGTGCGAGTTGTGATATATTTGCGATATTAACTGAGACTCCCATTTAAACGCGATCCAGCTGTTATTTTGACCACCAGATGGCAAAACATCAAAGTCTGCTCTAAATCAGATATACATGTACAATAGAATTCAACTAGTTATAAACTTTAAGTTTTTTATCTTAAATAAATGATTCAAAATAATTCATAGAAATTTGATAGATTGCTCGAAGTGCCACCTACTTCCGAGACGCGCTGATAGCATTGGAACAGTTACGTGTGTCATAACCTCTTCCATTAAGAAACCATGCAGTAGGTAAAAGTATTGATATGGCACGTAAGTACTTTTAGGACAATTAATATGATTAATCGTCCTAGCTTTTATATCCCAGGCTAATCCCGTACTGAATGCTGGGATCACCACCTATAGCTGCCGCCACTGAATTACACACAATACTTCCGGTGCTATATTATAGTCATGAATATTTATGTATGTGGACATACGCCCTTTGGAAAATTAGCGATTCAAATGCAAGAGAGTTTTTTCCCGTTGCAGTTTTGCCGTTGATTGAATTTTGGATGAATAGACATATTGGTACTGTTTCTAATGCAGTAGCAGTTAGACTATTTATTAAAATATAGGAGGATACGAAATATAGGAGATATATAGGACATTTTTGAACGATTTCTTCATAATATAGGAAATATAGGAGAACTTCGAGGCCTGCTTATTACGAAAATGGCTCGATGAGCGGTATGCCTCAAAAGAGCAACAATTTTTTTGGCGTGGCATCAACAAATTGTCAAACAGGTGGAAAAAATTTATATGGGCATTACTTCGAATAAAATATTTTTTATCGTTTTCATATAATAAACGTGTATTTTCTATACAAAAATTCCGATTTCATACACAGTCCAGTCACATTAATGTGACCACCCAGAAAGTTACGTCCAGAAGGTACGTACCAGTATCAGAGGGAAGCAGAAAACATTGCAATGGGGCGTGCACTACCTGTTCGCTGTTTTTCGCGGATAGAGGGCGAAGCATCGGCTTGATGTATGGAGATTCCAGATTCCAGCGGTACAGATGTTATCTATGTTTTAATGCTAGTTCATTTTGTTTTTAGAATATGCCCGTAAATTGTTGCGTCCCCCAGTGCCATTCCAACTCAAAAATGATAAGGGTTTTTTAAAATTCTATATCTTTCCTCGGGATATTGAGAGGAAAAAGGAGTGAATTAAAAAAATTAGAACAGTAAAGCCTGTGAGTCCGATTGCCCGGATCTGCAGCCAACATTTTTCCGACTCCGATTATGATGTAACAAGCATGGGTAATTATTGAGTGGCTAGATATATTTAAATAAATAGATGAATATAACTGCTTAATATTTCTGTAAGACGTAGCAGACATTTATAACGAAACGAAAGCCATGGCCAAGAAAAAAGCTGGGTAAAATTCCTGTGTAGCGTTCTCGGCTGACATCGATTAGCCCTGTCGCGTTTATGCTCTGAATTTATTATTGTAGCATATTTCATCATTATGTAAATGATTTATCATATTATCGAAATTATATTTTAAGAAATTTATGCGAGAAAAAAATCACGAAAATTCCGAGACGGTGTACGTTGAATAGCGATATATGGCCCTCGTTAGCTGAAGTTCATCATCACGGAACTTTCGTGATTTTTTTCCTACATCAGTTTCTTAAAATATAATTTAGATAATGTGATAATTCATTTACATATTAATTAGATATGTTCCAATAATAAATTCAGAGCATAAACGCGAACTGGGCTGCTCGCTGGACTTTTACCCAGCTTTTATCTCGGCCATGGCTTTCGTTTCGTTACAAATGTCTGCTACGTCTTAAAGGTACCTTAAGACACCTGGTACCTTAAAGGTACCCACACACGATCATGCCCGGCTTGCTGCCATGCTTGCCATTCCATAACTGTCACTCCATGCTTGATAAGAATTCACCCACACGAGTCATGCCGAAACTGTCATTCCATGGGAACTTTGCATTCCCATGGAGAGGCAGAGGCATCGGCTATGAGGCCAATTGGTAGAGGCATCGACTATGATAGTCGAGGTTCCTGGCTCGAATCCGGGTCGCAGAATTTTCCCTTCCATTTTTCAATTGAAAAATCATTACCTATGCTTGGAGACATATCTCCAGTTAATAATTATTATTATTCAGTCAAGAACTCCATTAAACAAACGCCATTGATAAACCGCGGGAAACTCGATACATCAAGCTGACGCTAGCGCCAGGGAAGAGGAAGAACAAAAAGCCAGAAATGAGAACAAAAAGCATACTCTAGTAAAAGCCATGATCTGTAAATTAAGGTGGAAGTTGAACTAGGCAAAAAAAAAAACAGGGTTAATGACTTTTTCTGCCACTGGTGGTATCAGTCTGATAGGGTCTTAATTTTATTCGTATTTCTATCGTCAGCAAATAAGATTTATTTATTTGGCCTTACTTATTGAACATGGTTTAAAATAATTGATAAAATATAATAAATGCTGGTTTTAAACATTGCGAATAGCTGCTAATCGGACCCGATGAGAAGGTTCGCCCTCTATAGTGATCTTTTTCATTAATCTGATACACCAATGGTGGGATGGAATAGTTCAACGACCACCTTAATTTACAGATCATGGTAAAAGCATATGCACGCCCCATTGTTGGCGAAACGTAGCGATTTATCCGACCTCTAAAAGGGCATGATCATCGGCTTCCGAGACAAGGGTGGCAGTATTTCCGAAACGGCTAGTTTTGTGAACTGTTCGCGTGCCGCCGTGATGAAAGCGTACCGTGCATGCCATATTCGTTTCACATTCAGCGGGGAGCTCAATAATGGCATGGCTAACTTCTAATAACCATGATCAAGAGCTGATAAGGGTCGTGCGGAGCAGGGTGACCAGATACCTCTTGTTAAAAAGCGCCCTCGTTTGGCGCCCAAAAGCGCCCAAAATATTTGTAAAACACCCACAATTATCGCCCAAAAATAAATACAACGTTTCTCTTAAAAAATTGAAAAATTAAAAGAAATTAAAAAAAATTAAAATTAATTAAAACAAAAAATTTAAAAAAAATTTATATGAAATTTTTTTAAACTTATAATCCAATTTCTTCAAATATTTCAACAACAGTAAACAATTCATTTTCTTTACCATCTTCTTGATCTTAGTTGTTTTTACTTGCATATATTGTTGAGTCAAAACGGGATAACATAGTTTGTGAAGGAATAAATTCATTACAACATTTTTTATCACAGTGTTATGAATCTTAATAATCATTATAGACTCAAGTGAAGTGAGACTCATACGATTTTTTAGTCTTGTTTTAACACGTCATTACAGAAAATACCCTTTCTACTGTAGCATTAATTAAGTTCCATATTATTTTATCTTACCTTTGAACTCCTTTTCATTTTCCCAGTCTTTCTGATACTTTTTTGGATATTTTGTCCATTTTCCCATTTTTAAATATTGCTTCTGTCAATATCGTCTGTTTTGCTTGTAGTTCTTTTTCGTGTGGTGCAGTACGAGTACGTTGCTAAACTAGCTGTACTATAAACTATTCATGATCATGATCACCTATATATAATGTATAGTAGTTTGTTTTGTTTGATCACATTTTGTGCGGCATATGACAATATAACAGTAATATTTTTATTAGATGTGGACTTGGATAATATAATATGATGTCAGCCCGTAGCCAACGAGAAAAACAGGCCCCGGCGCGGAAAAGTCACCTGATCATAGTAGTCCGGCCAACAATCCAACGTTCATTCTTTCCAACAAACGAAAAAATATCAATTGTTAAAATCCAAGATGAAAACAATGAGGGTTACATTGTTACTCGGACTAGTATGGTCAGGTGACTTTTCCGCGCCGGGGCCTATCTCATTGTCTACGCGTCAGCCTGTATGACGTATGAGTTTTAGACTTATCTCATGACTGATACTGCTACCGAAGCGCCATCTGAACAAAAAACGCACAAATAGCCCAAATTCATTATGATTCGCCCAAAAGTCGCATGTTTTTGATTTATTCGCAAAAAAAAACGCAAAGCGCACAAATCAAATTTTAGGCGCAAATGGCCATTAAAAAACGCCCAATTTGTGGTTTATCGCCCAATCTGGTCACCCTGGTGCGGAGCCGTTTCACATTCAGCGGGGAGCTAAGCCATAGATTAAGAAATACAGAGATGCGAAAGGAGCGCGTGAAAACGGGAAACCGCTGACGTCATGATCGTGACGTCGGCGACGCTAGCGATCCTGGTGAATTAGTTGGGCCCAAGTATCGTTCCCATAGCAAATCTGTAAATAACCATGTAATATTTTATTAAATTATTCACCAATGTCCTTTTTTACAATACAATAATTTTATTCGTATAGAATAGAGCCGACTTACAGCCTTTCGGATATCTTCAGTATTCATTTACAACTGGGTTTTTTTTTTAATTTCTTACAATGCAATTTTAAAAATTTTTAAACAATATATTACTAATAAACTGCTATCTACTAACTCCATGTTATTTAAAACTTCTTGTGGGTTAAATAAGATGGAATTAGTAGATAGCAACCAAATACTAAAAGAAGAAAAAATAAAAAAAATACTAAGCAAAAACAAAAGATTACGAGAACTATATAATTAAATAAATGAGATATGGGTCTAGATATAGCAATAATGGAAAACTTTAATAAGAGCCTACGCGTTTCGGCGTTACGTCATCATCACGGGCAAAGTAATCAAGTGATACTAGAGCACATGGCCATAGTTCAAGCACATGGTACAACGTTAGCCAATCAGAATCCAGCTGAGGCTCTCCCTCCGTCCGGCCAACACATGATTCTAATTGGCTAACGTTGGAGTAATAAAGGAGGTCATGGCTCTTGTATCACTTGATTACTTTGCCCGTGATGATGACGTAACGTCGAAACGCGTAGGCTCTTATTAAAGTTTTCCATTATTGCTATATCTAGACCCATATCTCATTTATTCTAAGCAATATTAGACCAAACATGGATATTTTAGGTATATAATTAAAACTTAATAAAAGATAACACCATACATTTTAATAAAATTACATTGTAAAATAAAATATAATACAATAATTAACAAAAACTCATATTAATCTAAAAAAAAACAACATGTAACCGGAAAAATCATTAACAATGATTATAAAAATATTGTTTAAAAATTTAAAAAACAATATTTAAATAGCACATAGATCTCTTGTCCTCTCTGAATTACACCCCCGTAATTCCGACCCCAGTGCACCAATGAAAACCAAACGAAATAGTGAAGGTGGACATGCCTATAGTAAGCTATATTCCGAATTTTAACCTTCTACCTCAAAAAATTTAGAAATTATGAAGGGGACGGAACGGACATTATCTGCTATTTAAGTACGTAAAGGAGTGATCTAGGCAAGATCTGCATTACAATGAAATTTAGGCCAAATTGTTCCAGTGGGTCGGAATTGCGAGGGTGGCAGTCACTTGGTCTTTAGAACTATGGCAATTTATGGCATGTCATTCCATCGGAAATGATGAGAAAGGAAAGAAGATAAGAGCTTTTTACAATATCTACATACTAAGTTCGAGAAAATCAGTTTTTTTATTTAAAAAAAAACTTGGGGGGAGGTAAAAAAGTGCAGATAAAGGGGTAAAAAT
>JAHWFO010044110.1:686958-698030 GCA_023313115.1 Rhysida immarginata | reverse complement strand
GGGGGGGGGGGGTTCTGGTGGGCGCAGCCCCTCAGTCTTTAAAAAACAAATTCAAATAAATTATTTCCTTGGTCGCATGATCAGTCATCACGCGATGTGCAGAAGTGAACCTTAACCAATATTTATAATTAGATATATTTATGGGCACCGGTTCATCCCGTTCATAAGAAAAACAGACGCCGGTGTGAGAAACATATACGGGTGGAGATTGAAATCATTACAACCAAGTAAATACATAAGAGAATGTTATAAACACTTCATTAATATATAAACTGGCGAGTCTAATTGTTAATCAATCAATATTAAGGCATGTTAACAAACTAATCGACAATTGATTAAATATGTAAATATGAATTGATTTAATGATATATGGGTATATGTGCCCCTTATATATAATTGTAACACATTGGGAAAGATATAAAATATAAAACAAAAGTCAAAAATGAGAAACAAGATGAGAGGCCAAGGCCATAGTTCATGTATAAATTGCTCACTTTTTAAATCTTGTAATTTTTACTTGAACATTTGAAACAGACACGTATGATAATCAAATAATGAAAAATAAACTAAAATTCAAGTTTGTTGCAAATTTGAACCCAAATAACGCTAGTGGAATAAGGAACATTTCAATGTACGTGGATCTCAATTTTTTTATTTGAATTTTCCAAAATTAAGAATAGAAAATGATCTAAAAAGAAAAATGATGATGAGTTATTCTATGTTGGATAGCCAAGACGATTCTCCAGTGTGACGTCATGCCTAGCGGTGAATTGAGGCGAAGCTCAAAATGAAACGAGTTTTGAAAACTGATGTTTAAAAAAAAACTACTTAAGTTATAAAAATTTTACAAGTCGAATTAGTGTTAGTTGATGGTCCTTGTGTTATAAAACAATAAAATTGATAGGTGATTTTTGGTGTCAGTTGCCCTTTAAGCAACATCAGACGCAGCTAGTCACTGGATGGGCAACTCATCAGTGACTCACAATCTTCACCCCCTCCCTCCCCGGCTGCTGTGACCATCATACAGCAGTCGTTAATCCAGGGACCCAACTCGTCGGCCTCAGGCCATACAGGCTCTGGATGGACGTATTGGGATTACAAAAATATGAAAATAAAAAAAATAAATAAAATAAAATAATTTTAATCATGTTGGTGCTATAAAGAAAAGTAACCAATTACCTGTGGATATGAAATCAGCAGAAACAAGAAGCCACCGCTTTTCCACAACAAGCTTTTTATTGACCATGAATATGCATTTTGAGTGCTACACACTCATTTTTCAACATGGCACTCGAGTCATGATCAATAAAAACCTTGTTGTGGAAAAGCAGTGGCTTCTTGTTTTTGCTGATGTTGGTGCTATACTTCTGACCAGCACTGTATGTGCTTAATATCAATGCTGTGAAAAGATTATGCCTCAGCATTTACATTAAAAATTTTTTTTTTTAAATTCGTCATGCGTTATTTGAAATAATTTTAACAACAGTAACAATTAGTTAACGAAATATACAGTTACTGATTCAGTCAACTGAAACTGTAACTGGTCAACAAAAAAATGTCCATTTTAATCAATCAAAATATTTAAATTTACAAATTTCTTTTTATTACAATTGTATAAATTATACAAGACAGTAACATGGAAGAAAATTCATTAATTCATGTATAAAAAATGTCTGGCTGTGGCCTTTACAACTTACAAAAGGAAGGGATATAGATTTGATACAGGTAAAGTTCAGCATCTTGAATATTTGCATATGGAAGATAAAGTAATGGATGAAAAACAATAGGGGAGAAAAACTTAAGGAAAAGCTTGTGAAAATGCCACAATTTTATTAATTCCATGATACACTAAAGCTCTAAGGCATGACTAAAGTTTAATTTGAATGCAACACACATTCAATGACGCCATTACAACACAATTCAACTGATCCTGTATTTCTTTTTCATAGTAATGGTTTAAAAGATTAAATCAGCAGAACTAAATGCCTTCACTAATGGATAAACGTAAACTTAAAAAAAATAAAATAAAAAAAAAATAAATAAAAAAAAAAAAAAAAAAGGGGGGGGGTTTTATAACGAGTTAATGAAAGCAGCATCCAATTACATATTGTGCAAATTATATGCAAGTCCTCATTATTTTTTTTATTTTTACAACAACTCTCAGCGTTTGAAATTTATTATTTAAAGTAAGAAACAATACAGGATGAGGGGAAATAAACTAAATCAAAGTCTTCCCCTAATGACTAACTCATAATAGGCATTTTCAGTTGAAGGCCTCTACTGATTTCGTCTACTGGTTTCAATTTTGGTAACCAATGTTAACAACATTACTAATTCTCTTCAGCATCTTCAGGATTATCAGAATCAATGAACTCTACGTGAGTGAATGGGAAATGTCCTACTTTGCTGTTTAGTTCACCCTCCCACTGTCCATTAATGTTCATTTTTGTAACTTTGACTATATCACCCACCTGAAAATAAAAAGGAAACAGAACATGTAGGAATTATGAAACAACGAAAAGAATATTCAACTACTATGTATTATAAAATGTAAATATTATTTAATATTCTGATAATAAATGCAATGAAGATACGATTTTAAAAAAAAATAATTTTTTTTGGAAGGGGGGGGGGTGCATATTATACCCCAAAATTTACAGTATATAAATCCCCCAATCCTCCACCAGCACTTTTCTGTATATTTTGTGACAATGTTTCAGGCCACCTGAATAGCCAGAGCTCTTTTTTGGAGAGGTGTCCAGATAAAGTATAAAAACTCTTAGATCACTAGAATCAAAATAAACAATCCCTATGGTTGAGATAATAGCACTTTCTGCCTTCCAGGTTGGGCATTCCTTGCTGCTTCTTACTGTTGGCTTTGTAAATGAAACATTTGCAATCCATTCCTGATGGCACAGAGAGTGACTTAACATGGTCTCCAAGACAATCCTACAGCATGATCTAAAAGTCAGTTCACCCATTAAGGATATATACACTACATGATCAAAGGAGTTGGGACACCCCTGTGAACACCTGGGGTGTTTCTCCGGGGCTGGACTGGGCCCGCTCATCAAGGTGGACGGAAACCTCAATGCTGATGGCTACAGGACCATTCTGGATAACAGGGCACTTCCAGCGCTGTGGGAACACTTCGGTGACGGGCCATTCCTCTTCCAGCACGACAATGCGCCTTGCCACAAAGCAAGATCCCTATCCGACTGGTTTGACGAGATGCGGGTTGAAGAACTGGATTGGCCCGCCCAGAGTCCTGATCTCAACCCCGTCAAATATCTTTGGGACGAATTGGAATGGCGTGTAAGATCCAGGATGGTTTGCCCTACATCTGTCCAGGAACTGACCACGACACTCCTCTAGGAATGGAGGTCAATACCTGTGGACACATAACGTAAACTTGTGGACAGTATGCCATGTAGGGTGGAGGCAGTGATAGCAGCTCGGGGTAGTCCTACACACTACTGATTGAAGCTTTTTGCGGCTTTACGGTAGAGCGACAGGTGTCCCAACTCCTTTGATCATGTAGTGTATAAGATGAAAACCATTAAACATATTGACGTCAAATTTGCAGTAGGCATTCTTTAATCAATGTGACACTGATTAAGCCTTTAGTAAATGTTCAAAGTGGGCCCCCATTCTCCTGCTTCCACAAATGAATATGACAGCACATTTTCTTAGAAATGCGTTGCAGTAGGTCTTCTGGAATGGTGCGGATTTCATTCATTCAATTGAGATTAAGGCTGTGTGAAATGAGCAAATATTGTGAAAATTCATAAAGATATCGCCAATAGAATAATAGAATGAGTTGAATTTCAGTTGCTCTCAAAAAATAAACAAAACGATAAGGGGTTTTCTCCAAATTTTTATCTTTGGACCGGACACCAGTATAAACTTCTTATCCTTACGCTGATATGAAGCCATACTGACAAAGATAATCGCCATGAACATACATGCTACTATCATCCAAATGAACAGAGATAAGTAAAAGAAGCGTCATAATCATATGCTATAGCTACAATGCATTTCAAGCATTATTTTTTACAGGGTGATCTCAAACGTTATTTTTTTTTTTCAATTTGTTGCTGGTCCCCTATTTGCCTTCAAGACAAAACCTTTGCTGAAATATATGAGGTGTAACATGCTCTTTACACTCCTGAAGTTTAAGGACAATTCGTCAAGTATTTTTCTGGATATTTAATAAAACGTCTAAAATCAAAGGTGTTCATATTATTTTGTCCAACCCCTGTACCTTTGGGTGAACTAACTTTTGGATCATCCTGTATTATTTTATGAATTGTGCTTCTTTCCTTTCCTTTTTATTTCTTTCTTTTTACACATCCTCTATGCTATGCTAATTTAGCCGTGATTTGTGTCCGACATTCAAATAGTTAATTCTATTATTTACACAGTAAGAACAGTAACAAATAAACAAAAAATTTAAAAAAAGATTCTACAGAGTTAGTCAAAATTATGTAAACTCTTAAATGGTAGAAACCATTCAAAAATGTAAATCACATGTAAAGATGAATTACAGGATTTTCAAAACACAAGACCAGAGTGCAACAGTACCAATGAAAGCCTGGACACACATTTTGTCAGGAATAAATAACCCATTAGTGTTAACATACTTTTGACTAATCATGAATACTACTTACCAGAAGAAAAAAAAGAAGTTACATTTTTAGGATTGAACATAGTATTTTTCTTAAATAAAACCATATTTAAGAGATACTCACATCTAGTTTTAAGGCTGTTTTATCGTATGCATTTGGTACACGAGCTTGTTTTACTTTAGCATATGCAGGTAACCTTCTTTGCTGAAAATTAATTATTTTAAAGTAAGTTTCCTTTATATGAATTAATATAATTAAAGTTTCTTTAAAAAATAAATTTCTTTCAAATTAACCTGAATGTTCTGTGTTCTAAGTCCATCAGTGGAGGTTCTAGTCTTTTCTTGTGTTGCTGGAGTTGATATTTGATTTGCATTTGGCCTCTGCTGTTCATTGATTAACTGTTCTTCATACTAACACATTAGATTAAATGTTTATAAACATATTCAATTACCTTGGAAACCTAGAACTGTAAAAGAGATCTAAAATAATTCAACCTACTTTTTGAATATACGGAACAGGAATTGATCCAGTTTGACCAAGAGAATTTCTTGCTGTCCACCACTGTTCTTCGTCTTTAGAAACTATCGTAAGAACTTCTCCTTTTTTAAATGGTAAATCATCAGGATCCCCCTATAAAAGATTATTAAAATATTTTTAGCACTCAAGACCAAACTTATTAAACTTTTTTATTCAGGGAAGGGGGAGGGGGGTTCAAAAAAAAAACCTTACACTTCCATCAAAGTCATATTTGGCTATTACTTTTTCTATTCTTTTGGGGGCCTAAACAGAAAAAAAAAAAAAAAAAGATCATTAATTAATATTTAATAAACCAATTTACATAGATGAAACTAAATGGGAGAAAAAAAAATATTGCTCAATTAAAACAACACAAATCTTTAACAACAGGCAAATTCTTATTTAACTAATTTATTACAATATTAATATATCAGCATTACTTGACAAAAAGAATAATCACATGCAAAGATGCAGTCGTTTTCATGTAAAATTTTGGGACTACTCAAGATAGAATAATAAAATATTGCACAATTATTAATGTAAAGATGAAAAATACATTAACCTTTCCTTTGCACACCAATTTTTGTTATTCAAAACTGGTAAATTTGGCCTGCTTAATGCAGGCAGCAAGCACACAAGCGACAAATTTAATCAAAGTCATACAAAATGGGTGATATGTGGTTCAATAGCATCATGAACAGATCTAGGCTATGTGGATTCTTCATTATCAGGCAGCTTTTGAAGCACAACTGTTCAAAGTATGTAGAGAACAGTAGAAATATAATATAGCTACAACTCTTAATAAAACTAATGTACTGAGTCATTTTTGTGACAGTACATTTTAATAATGTATTTAATGCAGTCATGCAAATAACCACTCGCCCTGGGAAGTGATTTTCTGATGTGGGAGAGTAAATTTTAACAATTTTATTTGTGGGAGAGTGCAATTTCAAACCTTGTTTGGACCCATGATTTAATGTATTACTAATATGTATATATTAAAAAATGTGTATTGGGATTCTTAATAATTTTTTCATTTTTTAAAATATTAACTATGTATTAATATAATACTAATTAGTGTAGAAATTAATTTTTTAAATGAAAGCTTTCTGAAGATGAAATCTTTGTTTTTTTTCTAGTCTTATTTTGCCAAATAAAGTTTTTTTTTTCCTTTCCCATTTTTCACACGTTTTCCCTCTATTTTTTTTCTACGAATAAATTTATTTTACTTTTTTGTAATAATTTGAATCCTTCAAAAGAAATAAAAAAAATGGTCTATTATACCTTAGATTTACGTCAGCTTCGGGTCCAGAGGAGTAACATAGGTCGAAAATGTACCTAGATCAAAGCACTATGTTGAAATCATGACCATAAAAATAAAATTATTGTATATGGTATTATACTTGTTTGTGTGCTTTGTTTATATGCTATTAGGGATAGAACTGCATCTACAATTCATACACATATAGTGTAAGTAGTACTGTACTGTACAACAGGGTCATATAATTTACAACTGTGCCAAACGTTACCTGGATGTAGTGACATTACAACTATTGCAATTGTGATTTGCACTAGTTGTACCCTCTGATAACGTTTTTCATGCTTTCGAATTTTTCTGCATATGGCATCTCCAAAAAGGTGATGTAAGTGCGAAACGGCATAAGTTGGGGCTTGACTATATCTGAATTACAGTAAATGGATGTTTCCTCAGATCATGGCTGCATGTTTGCAAATACAGGAAAGTTTCAATGAGTCTTGTCACTAACACATGCCAGCAGGAAATCCTAACCACTATATATTTGTCAGAAAAACAGACAGGAATTGGATTGCTGTGAACACTTGTCATTCACCAAAGGCCATAAATATCACAAAAATCCTCGTTATAGTCTTGACTCGCCAGATGCATACACACTCTTAACACGATCTTAATAAGCATTTGAGTACTCAGATAATATTATCAAACTTTTCTTTTACCACAATGAAGTCACAATCATGGTGCTCAGTGTCACAGATAACTCCCGTTCAAATGGTGGTTGAATATATTATCTAAATGACTTAATTGCTTGTTAACATAGATTTTTAAGCAAATTTCTTGCCCTCTATACTTTTTAACGTTTTCATGATAATTGTGAAAAAGATTTTTTTCTTTTGTAAAGAAGATGTGATTTAAGAACATCCATTCCTAGAAATGGTCTTCATCATATGCTAAACCACACTTATATATTATTTTCAAAGAGTTGCAGCTGACTGTGAAATTTAAAAAAACAGATTTAGTCTTTCGTCTTCGACATTTTTGATTTTATTTTTGATAATTTGCTTTTATACATAATCCAGTGGGAAAATCCTTAATAGCATCTATGAAAACACCAACAGGGCATCTTTTAAGCGTAACATTTGTTACAATCAATGTTCATAAATCAAGAACGACTTATAAAGTATTAGACAATGCAGTTGTCTTAATCGAAAAGATTAAAATTCATTGTGCAAGGGCAGGAAACATGCAAATCATTTAATTCCTAAATCTAAGTCACATTAGTAGAAAAAAATCTGTAGCATATGGTCAAATAATGTGAAACATCACCTAGTGCAGATATTGCTTGGGAATCGTAGATCAGACATGGAAAACCTGCAGCTCACAACATATTCATGTACAACCTCCCATGCTACATGCTTAAATACTTTTATTAGTAATTTTGTCAGGCAGTAAGAAACAATGCTTCATGGATGCAAAATTTATATTTTTAAAACTTTTGGTTACTGGGAAAATATACTGGGTTGTTTCATAAATATTGGCTTATTCTGCAAAGAATAATTTGCAGAGGCAGTTACTAAGTGACTGTAGTAAGAACTACCAAACACCCCTGCAAAGTGAATGGGTTCAGTCCATGAATAAATTATTCCACTCAGATCAAAGCAGTATGTAATGTTATGGAGGAACACAATGCAAATATTAGTGATATTTCATGAATTTAATCACTAATGGTACGAGTCCGAAAAAAATGTGATCAAACCTGGACATACTGGCCAACGCCTCCTAAAGATAAGGCCTGAGCGCGAAAACATCATACATTGTTACATCATCATCCGAAGATACATTTAATCGCATTACTACCAATAATAAGCACTGAAATGCAATTAAACGTATCTTCGGATGATGATGTAACAATGTCTAACATTTTCGCACTCAGGCCTTATCTTTAGGAGGCGTTGGGTATGCTGGGTGAAAGAACTGACTCATAGACTGTTTTCATAGTTCTGTGTCAGTGATGTTGACATCAGTCATAAACCAGCAGCATGTTTATGTATGACACAGGCCCGAAGAAAAACCAGAGTCTGGATGAAAACAATGAGTCACAATTGATGTGTACTGCTGTCAGCTAGGCGAATGTCATAAGAAATTAAGCAACAGATAACCATCGCTTGTCAATCGTTTGGATTCTGTATTCCTCCATGATGGAGCCGATCACATCTCCTGTTAGAAGCACGTAGAAAATTAATGCGTTGAGGTAAGAGGTCCTCTCTCACTCTGCATATTCAACAGACTTTCACGTTTCACCATTTGGACCATTTTTGAGAGGGAAATGGTTCACTAGCCAGGATGCTATCATTCATGCCGTCAGCAAATTCTTAGACACGTGATGCCAGCTTCTGCCACTCCAGCATTTTTGCACTGAAATCATGTTGGGACAGTTGCTATTGTGGAGAGATATTTCCCTAAATCAAATGTATTTCTTCATCTGTTACTGCAGTTTGTTTGTTTTTTTTTTTAATTTGCGTCAGGATCGGCCAATAATTATGAAACAACCCAATAATTTTGCCAAAAGGTTACCCATGCTTCCATTGAACTCTTGACAGCTTGATGAAGTAATAGGTTTTTTATTTTTTAAACAAGAACAATAATGTATCTTTCATTAGAAAAATTTAATTAAGACACTGCCTCTTCAATCTAATCATCTGAGCTATGCAAAGAATTGTAATAAGATTCCATTGATTCTTGCTACATACAGCAATTTCATTGAGCAGTGTATATCTATCAGAGTAAGGTGCATCACTGAATTTGCTTTCATATAATTCATCAGACTTGTTTTTCTATCTATCATTTTTCCAACAATTATTGGTCCAATAACTATTTTCAACATATACAATAAGGTGCGTCACATAAATATAGGACCACCCTTATTTTCCCTTGTCTGCAAGAAACAAAATAAAATAATTAAAACATTGTCACTGTATCAGATTCTCACAACTATTATTTATGATCTCCAAAGAAAATAATGGAAAACAAACAACAACAAGAATAAGAATTTATAAAAATAGAAATTAAGCTGTCCCATAAGTATAGGACCAGCATCACTTAATGCCGTTTTTCGAGAAGAAAAATTAACAAAGCAGTGATTAATCAGTCAATAGATGGCACTGGTGGTGATTACCTAATAGGGTTGCCTCCACAAAAACTTTCAAGTGGCTGTAAACAAGCAACTTAAACACAATGCCTCGTAACACCACCTTGTCAGACTGTGAAAGGGGTCAAATTGATGCTTTGAAGGTTTCTGGAGTGAATGCACGAGGTATAGGAAAGGCTAAAAGTCGGTCACATGAAGCTGTACTTAATTATTTGAAAGCTGGTGCTCAGTATGGCCAGAAAAAGAGACCTGGGAGACCTCAGAAGACGACTAATCGACAAAAAAGGGTGATTATTAAAAAAATGAAAGACCCCACAACATCTTTGCGTGTGGTGGCCAATTCTGAAGATGTTCCAGTATCAAAATCAAGTGTGCAACGGATTGTGAAGCAGGCATCATCTCTTGTGTACACGAAAAGAAAACAGCAACCTGCATTCCAACTGCACCACAAGCAGAAACGGTTGGCCTTTGCCCAGTCAGTGATGTTCTGGACAGAAGATTGGAAGAGAGGGGAGAAAAAATTCAATTTAGATGGGCCAGACGGCTGGCAATATTACTGGCATGACATCAGGAGGTCAGAAGAAATGTATTTCATATGGCAACTGGGAGGAGGATCACTTATGGTCTGGATTTGCTTCGGATGGAATGGTAGAACCAATTTAGCTATTGTTAGTGGAAGAATGAAGACTTCAGATTATCAAGATCTGCTTGATATTCATCTTTTACCGTTTAGGGAGAAGATTGGAGGGACCAGATGGATTTTCCAGCAAGATAATGCCCCAGTTCACCATGCAAACAGCACATGTGAGTGGTTTTTAGCAAATTGGGTGCAAATTATGGACTGGCCTGCCCTATCTCCAGATATCAATCCAGTGGAAAATGTATGGGGCGCTTTAGCCAGATCTGTTTACGCAGGTAGTAAACAGTACCGCAATATAGAAGAATTAAAGTATGCTGTGTTGAATGCCTGGGAAGAAATTAATTCAGATTATCTGCAAAACCTGGTCACAACTATGCCAAACCGAATTTTCAAAAATATTGAAAAAAGGGATGATTTATTGGGCATTAAGTGATGCTGGTCCTATACTTATGGGACAGCTTAATTTTTATTTTTATAAATTCTCGTTCTTGTTGTTTGTTTTTCATTATTTTCTTTGGAAACAATAAATAATAATATGAGAATCTGATATAGTGACAATGTTTTAATTATTTTATTTTGTTTCTTGCAGACAAGGGAAAATATGGGTGGTCCTATACTTATGTGACGCACCTTATATTCTATGGCTTTTCTATTACTATAAAAGTTTTCTTTTAAATTGCAGCTCAAGGTCATGCCGTAACAATGGCAATCATAGTCTTTTTAGATGCTATCGAGGTTATTAAAATAACTTGAATTAAACCACTATTATCCTGATTACGAGAAATAATCTCAGTATATTTGGATATTTTAATGCTCTAAATACTGGCAAATACTTTGGTAATAATAATAATAATAATAATAATAATAATAATAATAATAATAATA
>JAHWFO010044110.1:668242-680161 GCA_023313115.1 Rhysida immarginata | reverse complement strand
CCCCCCCCCCCCCCCCCCATTTATGGTGTTCAAAGCGAAACTCAATTTCCTCACGTTCGGGCTAGCATTTCAGTGGGTGATTTCAGCGATCGTTTCAATTATTCTGTTCTTGAGAGTTTCAATGTCATCAATGTTGGTCTTGTACACTGTCTTTCACATATCCCCAGAAGAAAAAATCCAGAGGGTTCGAATCAGGTGAGCAAGGGGGCCAAAGGGATTGGCCCATCCCTTCCAGTCCATTGTCCTGGAAAGTTTGTATCAAGGCACTGCCTAACTTGCAGGCCCCAGTGAGGAGGTGCTCCATTTTGTTGGTAGACTATGTTGGGCTGCAGTTCTTCCACCCGTGGAATCTGGTAGTTCTCCAGCATATCTAGGTAGGTTGCAGCTGTAACGGTGTCTTCAGTGAAACAGAAAGGTCTGATTACTCAATCATGCATTAAACTGCACCAAACATTAACCTTTGGACTGTCGCATATATGCTCCCTTAGAACGTGGGGGTTTTGTGAGGCCCAAATGCGGCAGTTGTGTTGGTTACTGTTCCGGAAGTATGGAACGTTGCCTCATCAGAAAACAAAATGTCCTCAAGGAAGGTGGGATCACTGTCAATTTTTTGGAGCATATCCTCAGCAAACTTCTTGCGCTTCAGTCGGTCATTTGGCTTCAGTTCAAGCATCATCTGGATTTTGTAGGATGTAAGACGAAGGTTGTGCTTCACTATTTTTATGTACGGATGTCATTGGCATATCCAGTTGATGAGCCGCTTGGCGAAGTCATTTACGGCCGATCGAATGCCTTCCTGATCTTTTCTACTCTGTAGTGTAGCTGAAGGTCTACCAGCACCCTTTTTGTGTAACAGGTTGCCTGTGTTTAAAAATTTTTCATGCTGTAGTTTAATTGACTTAGGATTTGGAGGATCATTTTTAAACTTTGTTTTGAACATTCTCTGAACTGTAATCATAGACTTAAATTCCGCAAGCCATAACACACATTGAGCTTTTTCTCGAACACTCGCCATTGTTTACTGAGTCTCACGAAAAATGGAACAACGTGCCAACAATGGTACCGTGTGCCAACCGTGTATTTCATCATCAACTCATGTGAGGCTAAGAAACTTTTTGAGTTTTTCTTTGTGAATAAAAAAATCACGTTAAAATCTGTAACAGTTTTTGAGTAATAAACATGTATAATACGGGAGATAATTTAGAAACACCCTGTATATAGAGGTAATGAGTTTTCATTGAAAAATGGAAGGAAAAATTCTGCAACCTGGATTCAAACCAGGAACCTCAACTGTCATGGTCGACGCCTCTACCAATTGGGCTATTGCAGACACTCGGACAGCCAAACTGTCACAAAGTGCCTTAAAGACAACAAAGTTGTCAAGGTTGAAAGCCCAACGGGAATTTCTCCTATCCAACCATCAGAAAGTTTGATGAACTCACAGATAAAAAATAATAATTATATATAGAGGTCTTCGATTTATTGAGGTTCAGATGTACTGATGTAACACTTGAAGACAATTAAACAGTGGAGTGTACATTTATTTTTGTCTATTACTGCAGATCATTATTCAATTTATAGTGCAAATTAATTTGGTAGGATGATTATTTGCCCAATTGGAACAAAGTACACTAGTAAAGCCAATCAGAACTGCTTATGAAAACTGGTAATAGAGAAGAGATAAACTGACATCAGTTCGATTTATAGAGGTCTGGATTGACACAATATTTGGCGAATTTACTTGGGTTAGATTCGATTTAAAGAGGCTAATTTCCCCAAAAAAATTGATTTATGGAGGTTCTATTACTTTGAATTAGAGGTTTTAGTCCCTGGAGTGGAAGGGAATAGACTGAAACTTCGAATTGGGGAGGAATTCAATTTATCGAGGTTCTATTGTATTCTAAACAAAGTGTAAAAGACATAAACACACTCTACGCATCAGTGAATAGAAAATGTAAATCTTAAGAAAAAATTCTTGGAAGAAAAAAAAACTTAGCTTCTTTTTCCAAGATCTATCCAATGGTGCCTTGCACAACTCATTTAAAGTTTTTGAGTAGACCCTTCTATTAGTCATGTATAATATTTTTCAGAGATACTCGGTTACAGCATTTTGCAATATTTTAACCTAAGCTTTTACATAATCTTAAATTGGACAAATCTTAGTTTAATTACAATCAAGTTTTGGCTAAACTGCCATCACCCTTTTAATTAATAACATTTAATTTATTGCTTTGTTTCATTGTTAAGAGGACATGATAAAATAATGATTCAAATGTCAGGCTGGACGCCTATTGCCAAGCTATATGATCCTTTAAAGGCGGGGAGTATAGATGGAACTGACACAAAACCACATGATCACGCCATTGAACGAGCCCTGCAGGTATTGCTTAAAACATTAATTCTTAACAAATCTTGAGTAGTAGACTTGATGATTAGCATATCTCTACTAATGAAAAATAACTTCTTATAAATTTGGTAAATCTCACTCTTGGTAATCTGTTTACACAATCTAACAAAGAATACCTTTTGAATTATATTTAAATTCTAAAACAATTTGCTTCTAAACAATGAAAATATGGCTTAGAACTTCCTGGAGCATAATCTTGATTTCTTTTGTTAACTATATTTCTTTTTTTTTTCAGGCAGAGTATTATCCTAACAAAAGAGTTGTTGGAGATCCCAGACTTACACTTTTTGTTGCACGTTTAAACCCCAAGACTACTGAAGATGTTCTAAGACAAGTAATTTTTAAAAATTGTTCATTTATACTGTTTTAATCTCAAAATTATTTTGATGCATCTTCTTAAAGAGTATTTTAATTTTTCATTTTAATTCTTAAAGAAGTTTTCATATAAATTTTTCAATAACATGTCATTTACACAGGGTGATTCAGAACTTTTGTTACTGAAGAATAGATAGAGGGTGCTAAAACAAACGTTTTTTATTAAGCAATGTGTGTCCTATCTCACACTGATATGGTACAGCACTTGCTTCAGTTGCAGCAACCATTCATGCAAGGGCCAGTTGCTTGATTTTCTGATGACTGAGCTTTAGGTGCCTTTACACGTGAGTGCTTTCGTGCGTGAAAGAGCTGTGTGCACCTTTTCGCACAGGAAAGAGCGAGTGTGTAAAGGGAATTAAAGTCAGGCGAATGCTTGCAGTTAAGCAAGCACGCAATCTTCTCTCAGTCCTCTCTGGAGAGCCTTTACATACACTCTCTTCTCAAGTGTAAAGTGTGCAGTCGATTCTCATCTAGTGTTTTGCACGTAGTTTTCTTTAAACATGGATGTTCGTCGATTTTGGATTCCACTTTTTTGAGTAAGATGTCAAAAGATGAACTATTCATCTGCAAGTAATTTTTGAAGACTTCCAGATAATTTTCACGTAATTCATGTATCAAGGGTAGATGACCAAAACGGCATCTATATTCCTTCACCCGAACCTTCCTTCTTTTAGTTCTTGTTATTTCAATTAGTCCAACAACAACCAGTGTAATATTTTTTCTTCTTTGAAATGCCATTTTTGCACGGAAAACGCACACGAGTTCACGACCAAACTGCACACGCCAAATAAAACTCTTCAACTGGCAAGTGCTCCATGCTCCCTACTTTCACGCGAGAATGCTTGTGTGATTCATCTTTAAACATGCATTCTTTCACTTGGGAAAGAACGTGCTTGCTTTTTACTCGACAAACGCAATCGTGCAGGATTACGTCCACGCTCTTTCCTTCGAGCAATCCTTTGCGTGCCTGGAGTGCGAGGAAGATCCTGTGTGTAAAGGCCACATTTAGCTGAAAAACAACAAACAATAATGTTTGACAACGTGTGCATTACAGAAGTGCTTCAAACTGACACCCCCTTTCTTGTACACAACACTGGCATCGCTAAAACATTGACTGCTGCACCCATTGTAGTACGTATGTTGATTCTTCCCTATCGATTCGAAGCACCATAGACCAAGTGTGGGTTGATTAGCTCACTCAGCTGTAACGCTCCATTTTTCGATATTTTTTTCATTTACGCATGTGTCGTTTCCTCTTTCTTTCTATCTGCAGTATTCTTCTGTAACATAAGTTCTGAATCACCCTGTAAAAGGTCTTTGTAACAAACCTCTTTATAATGAAATTTTCTGTAGAACAAATTTTTTTTTTTTAAAGTTTGGTTGGCCACACATAGACCCAATGTTAAATGATTTCACCTCCTTATTATGAATTCTCTTTATAACGAACTTGGTCCCTTCTTATTCATTATAGTGAGTTTTTACCTGTATAAATATTTAATTTCTCCAGTAAATCTGGATAAATATAGCAATCAATACAAGTTTTGTTGGTATATGTGTATTTTAGTATACCAAGGCTCATACTAATTCAGGATTCGTTAATACTTACAGAATATAAAGATAAAACTTAACGAAATACTAACGCACAAGCAGCATATACTTTCTGTATAATTTCTTATGCAAATTCCGAGATATCCGTCGCTAAAAAGTTGGTTTTCCGGACCATTACACTGTAAGCCCGAGTTCTATGGTGTATTAACATTTCGTTATGTTTTATCTTTATTTTCCGTAAGTATTAACGAATCCTGAATTAGTATGAGCCTTGGTATACTAAAATCCACATATACCGTTTTGTTTTCCCTTGAGGCCAAGCAATAAGGCCTATCTATTATTATGAAATGCAGTTTTGATATTGATTGATTGATTTATTGCTACCAAAGATAAGGATAAAGGTAGCTCGGTGCCGCACAGGAATCCCCACCAAGGCACCGAGAACAAAGACTAAAAGACAAATCACAAAAAAAACAAACAATAACTATATATTAGTGAGTTATTGATGAAATTAAATAATTATATAAAAGACCAAAACTGGACAATATTATAAAAAATCAAAATTACTCTTAGCATTATGCAATTGATTAAAACAAGATAAAATTTTGAATAATAAATTAAAATTAAAGCAAGGAATATAAAACAATTCTCAATTTCTAAACCGCGTATTACAATTAAAGTTTAAGTAAGCCAAACAAAAAGGACTATCAATCTTTTCATTAATGATATTAGCAACAAATTTTAAAATCCCCGCATGAAAGATGTCAACACAATCACAAATGTTCAAATCTTGCATGATCTGAGACAAGGAGTAAATACCAATTCTAATATAGCATTAAAAATAAAGTTTTGCGAATAGACTATACAGTCTATGAAGTCTATTCTTGACATGATTTGATGCAAACCCTCAAATTACTATTCCATATCGAATGACTGGTATAATAAGGGTAATAAATAATTTAATAAAAAATTTGCCACACTTAAAGCGTGAGGTCAGGTTATGAATCACGCCTAATTTAAATAGTGCATTCTTGCACAATCTATCCACATGGTCACCAAAAATTAGCTTATATATCTTTTGTGACCACTTTCTTTATCAAGTTATGTTAATTTGCATTTTTATTAAATTTCAGACTTTTGCCGAATTTGGAGAAATTGTACGGTGCAGATTAATTCGTGATATTGTCACTGGGTTTTCAAAATGCTATGCTTTCATTGAATATTCTAATGAGCGTGACGCTTATAAGGCCTATCGAGATGCTAATAAAACATTTCTTGAAGGCAGTGAAATATTTGTCGATTTTGAAAGTGAACGAACACTGGATGGCTGGGTTCCAAGAAGACTTGGTAAGAATATACAGAAAAAAGATTTTTGAATTCTTTTTTTAATACACTTTGTTAGTGTTTTGAGTAATATTTTGATATAATTTATTGCTTTTAAAACACTAAAATGTCCTGAAATTTAAGCAAAATTGGGTCCTTAGATTCTATTTTCACCACTCCGACCCCTGCATTAGCAACTATTCTCAACCTCATTATGGTGAAAACTTCCAGTGTTATTAGGATAGGGTGGGCAAGAATATAGTGGAATTTTAAAGTTGATAATGGAAAATAGAGATTAATCTAAGTGATGAAATAAAATTTGTCAATAAAATAAAGTACTTTAAGATTGATGAAAATAAATATTCTTTATTTTATAGAAAAATATTATTTCATAATACATCTATAGTGGAATTTTGTTTTTATCAAACTATAGGGGTGAAAGTTGTGGAGTCTACTTGTAACCCATCAAGATTGACAAAAAAAATGTACGAGTAAAGTACATTAATTCCATTCTTTATTTAGAAATTTTTCCTAAATAAATTTTGATGTAGCAAAGAACATGTCATTGGTGACCATGTTCCTGAAATTATTTCTTTGGCTCTGTGCAAAAAAAAAAAAAAAAAAATCCACAAAAACAAATCATAATCCACATTATCTTGAAATGCAGATGCCACCTCTAGCACCATATATGTATCAAATAATGACTGATATTTAAGAAAATTAAATATTTCATGAAGTTTGCTAAATATTTCATTAATAGCTAACCGGTAGCAACACAGCCCATGCTGTTCAAATTTAAGATGCATTTTCTAAGAATTGCTTTGGTCATGGGTTTTTTGCATGGAGTACAGATTTACGTTGGGCTTTATATGAGGCATTACGGATACAAGGGCGAACTCAACAAACATGCTTTTAAAGTTTAAGATCTTTAAATGTGCTCTTAAAAGTTGATCATTTTATTTTCAGCCTTCATTTTATAAGAAGGAACAAAAAAAAAAACTATACCCCCTTTTACTTTGATGTCTGAGAAGCCGAAAAAAAAAATAATAAAAAAAATTGATCCAATGTTTAGTTCGCCCTTTGTATCTGCAATTCTTCATATGAACTTTCTGAATTGTCAGCAAGGGGTGTAATCTTATTAGATAGTACTGTATATAAAACTGTCAAGAAATATGATCTGACACCAAGACAAGCATTTGAGTTTGCACTTCTGGCTTACAAGTAGTTCCTAATGATTTTGGTTTGTCATATTATTTTCAAAAAAAAAAACAACAGTGGAGTTTCCTAAAATACCATGAGGTTGCAAAGAAATAGAATCATTTTTGTATTTGTTGTTGAAATACTGACTATTGTATGCCTTCTTATATTTTTAAGTGATTAATTCTTTTACACATGATTATATGTCCTATCCTCCTCCATTGTAGGTGGTGGATTAGGTGGGAAAAAAGAATCTGGACAACTACGGTTTGGTGGTCGTGACCGGCCCTTTAGAAAACCCATCTTTCTACCTGCGGATAACCCTTCTAACAGAAGACATTTTATTAAATGGGATCGATACAATAATTCATCTTTTGAGAGAACAAGCAAAGAAAGTAACACTTATCAGTATCGTGGCAAAAGAAATGAAAACTACAACAGGAGGGATAATGAAAACACTTCAAGATACAAACAGTTCAAGTATGATGATACAGAATAACAAAGTGGTCTAAAACTATTGTTTTTTGTTATTTTTCCACAAAATTGAACATGGGATAATGGGTTCAAACTGTAGCAGAATAGGAGTAAACTGTTTTAAAATTGTTGCAATAAAAGAATTTTTTTCCTAATAGAACTCATGATATATAAGGTGTCTCAAACCTTTAAGGCATTGATTTTCAACCAGTGTACCATGAGTGGATCTTGGTGTGCTGTGAAAATTTTAATAAATATAAAAAATTACATTTTTTAAGAATTTTAATTATTTGCATGTTAATAATTAAGTCCTAAAAAATTACTTTTTTGCCTTTGATCATCATAATTTGTGTGTGCTGAGAAAGTTTAAGTATAGGTTCAAATGTGCCACAAGAGAAAAATGATTGAAAAGCTCTGCTTTAGTGTCAAAATTTTACAGATGGTGGAGGACTGTAAACTTGAATATTTTGAAATTGGGAACCAATGGTCTGAAATGCATGCTTCAGGCACAACGAGCTCTTGAACAAGTAATACGTGTAAGGAACATTTTTGTAAGCTGCTTTTGTTTTCAGAGCAGATAACTGCCTGCTGCATCAATGTTTGGTGGTGCTAGCTTGCAAAACAATTGCTGTTGTGTTTCAGTTTATGCCTGGAAAACTGAACGGGTGTACAGAAAAAAATTTTCCCAATGGGCATCATTAGAATTAGAAGTTTCTCACCATGGACAGGAACATACGAGAGACTGGGTAATTCAAGCCACAAAGAGCTAAACAGGATGCTAAATGAAGAACTGTTTGCAAACCAGACTTTGAGGAGATAGTGTTGCATCGTATGGAAGAAACATCATCAATAAGCACTCACAAACTTTCCCATGAAATGCATGCTTTGAAAACGTGCTCTTTGCTGCAAGTTACTTATGGATAAATAATTATTTGCTGCGTGTGTCCTGAGCCAGTTTTCAGAACTGACCATATAGGTGTACAAGGTCTGTTCAAAAAATAACTGAACTTTTTTATTATTATTATTTTTTTTTTTATTTAATATACAGCTTATTGGTCTTTGTCTCCTTCAAAGTACTCCCCTCTATTAACACACTTGTTCCAGCGGTGTTCCCACTTTACCATGCAGTCCTGGAAAGCTTCTTTTGGAATATCCTTCAAAGCCAATGACAAATTTTTCTTAATGTCATCAAAGGAGTCAAAACTGCATCCTTTCAGCATTGATTTTTGGAAACAAGAAAAAGTTGTAGGGAGGATGGGAGAGAACAATCATCTGATTTTTGGCACAAAACTGGTGAATTAACAAGGGTGAGTGGGCAGGTGCATTGCCATGATGAAGGAACTATGAGTTGTCTTGCCAAAACAGTGGTATCTTTTTGCGAATTTTCCCCAGTTTCACACAATTTTAGTTGCATCGTTGCTCTCGTAAATTGGACATTGCAAAAATCGCCACAAACACTGAACCACATTGCACTCAAATGGCAATAACTCTGAAACTAAACAACACTGACTAAACAATGTAAATAGTTCATTAGGTGGAAGGATGTGACAATTGCAGTGTTGCCAACCACTCATCGCTACGACGATCCGTTACCGCATAATTAAAAAAGTTTGGTTTATTTTTTGAACAGACCTCATATGCTGCCAGCTTTTCTGCAAACGTCCATAGATTTGAATTTTGAGATGGTAGGCAATTCAGGCAAAAGTAAAACGTACACTTGCTTTTACATAACCAGACTTAACAACAATGCTACAGTTCATGAAATACTGCAATCAATTGTAAATGCCCTGTACTGCATTTCCTTCACATGTCTAAAAAAAGAAATTGCAAGATTGTACCCTTTTATTACAAGATTGTTTTCTCTTTTATTAAATACCAGCTCTTTAATGCTAAAATCACTTCTACTTTACATTATATTTTTTATAATATTTGCAGAATTCACAAGTCGACAGACTAGTAACCATAACAGACATAAGTGGATAAAGAATCTCTTAAAGTTTGCTTTCCTAAATTCTGTCTCACTATATGAAAAAAGCTGCAAGGTGGTATGGGAAAGCCACGTTACCAATTATCTCATTCAGATCAACATGCAGCCAATAAAAAAGAAACTGAAACCATAGAGGCTAAATGAAACAGTGTTTCATATTTTTGAGCACTATGTGTGTGCAGTCGAAGACTACTTTACAATGCGGAGGTGAAAAAAATAGCGACGTGCTTTCCTACACTACCTTGCAGCTTTTTTTCATATAGTGAGACAGAGTTTCATAGGCACCAGGGATTTAGATGGTGGAGGGCAGCCATGACAAAAACCTGAAAAACAACTCTCCTTCTGTGGCCTCCATGGTAACCTGACCTGATGCCATGTAATATTTTTCTTTATGGAGACAAAGATCACGACAGTGATCACCTGATCTTGCCCCATGCGACTTTTACCTGTTCTCCCATCTGAAAAACTAACTCAAAGGACGCCGTTTCAAGAGTGCATCTGAGGTTCAGGAAGCAGCGACAGTCACCCTGAAAACCATCTCCAGAAATACGAATCACAGAAATATTCCTGATCGCACCCTGTCACGAGACGATGCGTGAAGTAAGCGCAAGACAAAGTGAATCTACGCCTCGGAAAGAGAACCAGAGGCTTTATCAAAGTGAAAACAGCAAATCTGGTTTATTGGCTTTGCTTGAAATGTTCACAATAAAAAGCTACATCGAGCAGGTATATCTCCAAAGCTAAAGTAAGTGTATCTAACAAAGAGGCCACTCATATTTGCAGACAAATTATGTCATTGACATTATTGAATCATTCTTGAAAACAGTTATTTAATACAAATTAGAGAAATAGTTATTCTGGCAAAATTAGATTTTTCAGCCAGGATGATATTATCAAGTGGAGTCTTCATGAGAAAATAATTTTAAGATCTTCACTTTCAAAAGGGTGGAGGAACAGGACCATACAGGGTGTCTCAAAAATACTTTTACAAACTTTAGGGACAAGTTCCTTACACCAAAACAAGAAAAAAAGTTCATATAAACATATGTCCGAAAATCCTTCGTTTTCAAGTTATGTTAATTTGACTTGTTGTATCCCAGATGGGTTGTGCTGTTAGGGAGACTTGTTTACATTCGTCTTTCATCTGTCCATTGCGTACATGTATAGTTGTACCGCAAGATTTAGAGCCCCGAGTGGAATGCTCGATTAACAGAATAAGGGAAGTACGGCTCTTGTTCAAACGATGAATTATTTCATATTGTTGGATTTTCGCTGTCGCATTTTCTTCAGAGCAATAATTAAATTTAATTGTTATTTTACAAGATTTTATTTTATTAATTTATGTAGTCTAGTTTATTTAATTAATTAATTATTTGCTTTATTTATTTCAGTTTATTTTTTGTATTTATTTATCATTTAATTAATGTATTCTTATATTAGTTATATTATTTTATGTATTTAATTTATTTTTATTTATCCACTTTCATCATAATTTTTTCATTTTATTTACACATTAATTTTTATAGCTTTTTAATTGAAATGCCAAATTGTATAATGCATAAACATTACCGCAACGCTGCTCTTGAGACTTGTTCTATGCTTATAAAAAATATATATCAGCTTTGGATTCAAATGTTTTTGGTTCATCTTTGGATTTTATGGTGTCTAATCTTTAATAAAAATAGACTTATTTAATTAATCACACAATTATAAATAATTTTTTGAACTTATCTTATTTTTATCTTAACAAATTAATTTAAAAATAAAACTGTAAATTCGGTATGAAATATTATAATATACGAATCTTTCTTTTAAAATAACATGAATTTAGCTTGATTTTAGAAATATCATATTTAACATAATTTTAAAGTAACATGCATTTAACATAATCGGAAATTAATAAAACAGTTTTTAATTTTCTTGAATGGATTTTCAGCACTCAGTGTGTGATCTTCATCATCCCACCAGTCGTCATCAGAATCTTTAAAAATTCCTGTTTGAATAATTATGCAGTCGAACCTCGATAAGTGGATAGCTTCGAGATCGGAAGAAAATAGCCACTTATCCGGAGTAGGGGGTTTTCGTGTAAAAAAAAAAAGTACACTACTTAGTACTAATTGGTTTAAACAGTGTCTAATGTTTAATTTAACAATATAAAATTATCATTATCACAAAACAAAAGAATCTTCCGCTTCTGCATTCGCATTTGTTGATGGATTTTTTTCAACTACTAATCCCACAAGTCTCCTCTCGTGCTTTTTGATTTACCTCATAGAGTAAATTAAGCTAACTAAACGGTATATTTTAGAGAAAATTTACGTGTTGCACCGAAAGCTGGGCGTCTTCACAGAAGGATGCTGTGTACTAAATTCCGAATGACAACTGACAATCGACAAATTGTATCGGTACTGGAGTGGAATTTGAAGCATAGCTTCCATAATATCACTCTTCATAAACATATTTCAAAGAAAGTCTGATGTACCCACAAAGGTCATCCACTGTATGAACGAATAAAATTATCTCCTCTTGGTGGAGGGAAATTTGAATGACGATTGTCTGAGCTTGGAGTATATCACTAAATAAAAAAAAAAGCTACACACACGAAACC
>JAHWFO010044110.1:642408-667842 GCA_023313115.1 Rhysida immarginata | reverse complement strand
AGTGAGTGTATATGAATCGCCTTTATTAATGTTAATGATATAAATAAAATATATACACTGAAGAGTCAAAACATTATGACCATCCCCACATTGGTGAATGAACTCGTCTGGGTCACGTGGAAGGCACGTAATTAAGTGGGAATGGTATTTAACTGCTGCTGGAGAAGATAAGGAATCGGTCTTGCACTCAATAATGCTGATCTAAGCGAATTTGATAGAGGGCAGATTGTAATGGCCCGAAGACTCGGAACGAGTATCTCTGAAACTGCACGACTGGTAGATTGTTCACGATCTGCCGTTGTTAGTATTTATGCAAAGTGGATAAATGACGGTGAAACCAGCAGTAGATGCCAAGGTGTTGGACGCCCACGCGTCATGAAAGAAAAAAGACGTCGGAGACTGTCCCACTTGTAAAGCAAGATTGGCGCCAGACAGTTCCAAGTGCAAGTGTTTCAGAACACACAGTTCAGCGGACAGTGTTGGATATGGGACTGTGCAGCAGACGTCTCACTCGTGTGCCTCTGTTGACCAAGCGTCATTGTCAACTACGCCTACAGTGGGCCCGGAAACATCGAGACTGGAGCATGGATAAGTGGAAGAGAGTTGCCGACTTCCAGGATCAATGACGATTTCTTATCACGTCGATAGTCGTGTCAGGGTATGCAGACTTCCAGGCGAAGAGTTGCTTAATATAGCATATAATATATAGCATTTAGTTAGCTTAATTTACTCTATGGATGACAGGATACTTGTGCGATCAGTGATTGAAAATAAATCCATCAACAAATGTGAATACAAAAGTGGAATATTCTTTTGATAACTGATAATTATACACTGTCATATCACTGAATTATGACCACCCGTCATGGGAGTAGCCCCCTTCGCCGCTATAACTGCTGCTAGGCGTCGTGGCATGGGCGTAAGAAGTGCGCGGTATGTGTCCGATTTTATGGTAGTCCATTCCGCTTGAAGCGCTGTCCACAGAGCTTAGAGAGTCATAGGTGAAGGATGAAGGTGCTCCCACAGATGTTCGATTGGATTGATGTTCGGCGAATTAGCGGGCTAAGGGAGCACTCAAAAGTCAGTAGAGTGTTCCTTGAACCAATCCAGAAGGAGACGTTCCTTATGGCAGGATGCATTGTGCAGCTGGAACACACCATCACATTGGGGGAATATCGTGAACATGTATGGGTGCACTTGGTCCGCTACGATTGACAGATAGCCACAGGCATTCAAATTGCCCTCTAGACAAATCAGTGGATCTAACTGCTCCCAACAGAAGATCCCCCACATATGCAAACTACCCCCACCAGTCTGTTTCCGGTCCACAATAGCCTCCTGCAGTCTCTTTTCATGGTGTTCACGACGCGCTCGCCATCGCCTGTCAATCTTTTCATGGAACAAAAGCCTTGACTCGTCGGAGAAGGCGACCTTAGCCCACTCGTCTGTGGTCCAATGGTGATGCTCACGTGCAAAGTCTAGGCGTCGTTGACGATGACCCCTGGTCAACATGGGTGCAGCAACCATGCGTCGACTGTTTGGGCCCATCCGTAGCAGGGTGGTTCAATGGTAATGTTGGATACACGTCTGTTGGCACCACTGTTGAATCTGGCGAGTTGATGGACTGTGGCTCTGCTGTCACCTTTTATGAGTTGTAGTAGGCGCCGCTCACCCCGTTGGTCGATGGCTCGTGACCCTTTACAGTGATGGCGTTGGGACGCGATTTCTGTCCCTGCTGTCCACTCTTTGTATACCTTCACTACAGCAGCCTGTGAACAGTTCACAAATCGCGCAGTTTCGGAGATGGTGCCACCCTTGCTGCAATAGCCTATTACCATCCCTTTTTGGATGTCCGCTAAATCTGGACGTTGACCCATCTTGAGGCTCGTGGACCCGCCGTTTGATGTACCTCAGCCTGTTATGCAAATTTTGCAATGTGTAATCGTAGTTGGGGCGAATCATGCGTGTGCCTTGAAGGGGTACTGGTCATAATTCATTGATATGACAGTGTATATTGTTAAATTATACATTAGACAATGTTTAAATTAAATAGCGTTGAGTAGTGTACTTTTTTTTTTTAAAAAGAAAACTCCTTGCTGAAAGTGGATATTTTCTTCCGGTCCCGAGGCTGTCCACTTATCTAAGTTCGACTGCATAATTATTTAAACAGGAATTTTTAAGGATTCTGCTAACGACTGGTGGGATGATGAAGAAGACGAAGATCACACACCGAGTGCTGAAAATCCATTCAAATCCCATTCAAGAAAATTAAAAATTCTTTTATTAATTTTCGATTATGTTAAATGCCTGTTACTTTAAAATCACGTTAAATTTGTTATTTCTAAGATTATGTTAAATTCATGTTATTTTTAAAAGAAGGATTCGTATATTATAAAATTTCACACGGAATTTCCGGTTTTATTTTTAAATTTGTCTGTTAAGATTAAAATAAGATAAGTTCAAACAATTATTTATAATTGTGTGATTAAATTAATAGGTCTATTTTTATTAATGGTTATAGATCATAAAATCCAAAAATGAACCAAACACTTTTGAATCCAAAGTTGAATCTCTTTATAAGCATAGGTCGAGAATCAAGAGCAGTATTGCTTTAATGTTTATGCATTATACAATTTGGTATTTCAATGAAAAAGCCATAAAAATTAATGTGTAAATAAAATGAAAAAATTATGATGGAATTGGATAAATAAAAATAAAATAAATAAAATAATATAACTAATATAAGAATACATTAATTAAATGATAAATAAATACAAAAAATAAAATAAAATAAATAAAGCGAATAATTAATTAATTAAATAAACTAGACTAAATGAATAAATAAAATAATATAAATACATAAATTAATAAAATAAAATCTTTTAAAATAACAATTAAATTTAATCATTGCTCTGAAGACAAATGCGACAACGAAAATCTAACAATATGAAATAAAATTCATCGTTCCAACAATGGTCTTGAGTAGGAGCCGTACTCCCCTTTTTCTGTTAATCGAGCATTCCATTCAGGGCTCTAAATCTTGCGGTACAACTATACTACAAGTGAGTTAACTGAAAGTGCTCCGTTCATACATGGCAGGATATTCATTTCGTGAGCTGGCAGACATGCATGGCTGCACGAAGGGTAATGTTCGAGATGCACTGGCTGGTATCTACCAGATGGATAGGTAGAGGAGGACCAGTTCCATGGCTTGCACATTCCCCCGACCTCAGTCCTTTGGATTATTACCTCTGGGGACACCTTAAACAATTGGTCTATGCAGAAGATCACCCGGATGCAGAAACTCTTCATTGACACATTATGGAAGCCTGCGAAACCATTCAGGAATATTTGAAAGTGTATGACAGTCCATGATTTGATGAGTGCATGCATTTTTAGAAGCAAGAGGAGGACATTTTGAGCATTTATTATGAGTTCCAATCACCTACGTTGTAAACTTTCACTAATAACAAAAAAAACGAAGGATTTTTGGGCATGTGTTTATATGAACTTTTTTTCTTATAAGTAAGTTGTCCCCAAAGTTTGTAAAAGTATTTTTGAAACATCCTGTATGTAGCTATTGAGTGGTTATGTTGAGTCTGACAGACCAGTCATCCTCAACTCAAGTACCATAAACAAGTTGTTCACTGTCTATCTCCTTGTACTTTCCTGTCTGCCCATTCTCTTAACACTCTTAGTCCCAAGTTTCGTTACACTTAGTTTTCTTCCAGTTGCAATTGGGTCTCACAGACTCTAAGTCACACTTGCCAAACTTTTTTTTTTCAGTATTAAGGTTATGCCTATTGTAAATTATGTTGTTAATATACAAGCATTTTTTAAAATTTATGTGCAGAAGAACTAAAATATAATATTTTGAGAAGATATACTTTTTCTTGCAAATGTTTGTATTAAAAATATTTCCCACTTAACAGGAAAGCTTTCTTTAATACAAACCACATTTATTTCATTAGCAGTCTTTGTGCAATAAATGTGAGAAAGTTGGTAGCAGTAATATTAGTTATTCCATTATTTTTTAATATTTGTATTTATTGGGTCCCACAGACCCAACATTACCACTGGCTGAAGTCTTTCCCACGTTACCTCTCAAAGGTTAAGAGCATTTATGTAGGTGTGTACAGATACATACAGTAACATTTTCATTTTTCAGTTTTATTAATTAAAAATTCATTTAGGACTTGTAATTATTTCATAAACAATAAATTACAAAAAATAAGAATTAAATAATAAAAAATTTCCTACTTTTTACAAACATTAGAAATTTTCAATTTCTAACCTAATGCCATTATAAAGAAATTTAAAAAATAAAAGGATTTGACTATTTCTCTTCAACTTTGTTTGCAAACAAATAACCCCAAATAAGGGTATTCTTATAATATTTAGCACCAATTTCAAAGTGGTTTGCATGCACTTGAAGGTGTGGTGGGTGGAGAGACAAATTAATGGGATTGGTGCAACTTTTTAAGAATACATGATAAAACAAAGTGAAAAAGATAATGTACAATTAGCCCAGAGTAAACGGTGACATACAAAGGAGCACAATTTTCACAATTTGTGTTCACATTTTGTCTTCAAGATTATGCTATACTTTTGTACTTCTGAGCAACAGTGAAGCGACATATGGCATGATTACTGAAATGAATTCTATGAACATATGCTTTTAATAGGATTCATATTTTTTCTGAATTCTCCCTCACTCAAGCATAGATAAATTTATTTTATTAAAGTAATTAATGAGAGAAGGAAAATTATTTTTAAAAATAGACACATTTTATTATTACAGTTAAGGTAATGATCTGGATGAAAGATGAAACTGCATAAAACAAAGAATCTCTTCCCCCTCCCTCCCCCCACCAAGTAACATATGCCGTAGGACACGGTATTAAAAAAAAAAAAAAAAAAAAAAAAATTAAAAAAATAATAAATAAAAAAATAAAATAAAAACAAAAATATAATAAATTCCAAAATACATGTACTAATATTAGTGCAAGATATGAACATTCCTATTCAGGTAAAAATATTGACTTCATATCTTTTCTATTAAAAATTCACATTATGGTCCACCAAAAAAAAAAAAAAAAAAAATTATGAAAAATGAAGTTAGGGGACTTGTTCTGAAACTTTCATTTACTACTTTGGTTGCCTACAGCATAGGTCTAAATGCTACCCAATGTTGCATATTTTCATTTAACAACGAAATGGATTGCAATAGTTTTAAGTTGCTCCTAATGGAATTCAAAAATTAAAAACACATTGACTACAACAGAAAAATATCTGGTCTTTCTTTCTACTATGTTGGAGGAAAATAAATGTCATGAATAGTTTTTATCCAATCGCACCATAGTCCAGCCTGACGATCATGATCCTCTAGATGATATGTACGGCCAGGCTGAAAAGAAAAAAAAAAATATACAGATAAAACTCACAATTCTTTTTTCAGGTGGAAGAGAATTGGAAGTTAGTTTAAAATAACCTTTCTTCTCACTAAATTTTAAAATTTTCTTTTAAATAAATTTTTTAACCTTGTTATACTGCTTGTTTAAAAGCATTCTGGAACTTGATACAATTTTAAGTTTACTGGGTTTTAAAAGCCCTCAATGCTAGACAATACACTGGCTGACAAAAAAAGTGAAGCACCCAGAAATAGTGGTTGAAAGTGAATGAAACAACATATAATGAAAGAACATGTGACTTTATTGTACTGATTACAATATGGGATGAAACGGACAATGCCGTTGGCAGTACAAGTGGAATGTTGGCACCAGGTCAGTAGGGTGTGGCACCCCCTCTGGCCCCAATGCATGCCCTTATGCGATTCGGAATGGTGTCATACAGCCTTTGGATCCTCTCCTGAGGCAAGTCAGTCCACAGTTGTTGCAGCTGTCCCTCCGGATCCCGCAGTTTGCTACTAGGACGGAGTATCCTTCCAATGTCATCCCACACGTGTTCAATGACTGAGAGGTCCATGGATCTTGCTGGCCACAGAAGGGCCTCAAATATGCTGTAGGCACTCCATAGACACGAGTGCTGTGTGTGGACGTGCATTATCTTGTTGGTACAATGTCCCAGGGCGCTGTGCCAGAAGGGGTAGGGCGTGTGGACGCAGAAGGCCTGTGGCGTCAAAGTCTGCTGAAGCACTATTAGAGGTGAGCTGAATACATATCCAGTGGCTCCCCACTCTATGATGCCAGAGTTTATGCCTATGTGTGTCTCCCCACAATATAGGAGGCTTATGGCCTCTGCCCTCAACGCCGCCATACGCGAATACGATGGTCATCGGAGGTCGTGTAGAAGCAGGATTTATCACTAAACATGTGACGCCATTCGTCCTCTGTCCATGTCTCCTGTGGGCAAGCCATTGATGTTGTGGTGTTAATGGCAACCGACGCATGGGGCGGTAGGACCCCAATCTGGCGGTTGTCAGTCGTCGAGACACAGTGCGGGAACTCATGGGGTGTTGTAGAGTCTCCGGTATATGTTCGCGGGTATATGCCATGGAGCACCATACGACAGTCCTCCCTTGGGGTGGTGTTTGTTGGTCGACTCCAAATCTGCACGGCATGCATGGGTGCTTTCATGTACCCATTGATTCCAACATCGGACCACTGTGACTTCTGAATGGCCCACTTGCCTGGCAATTACCAACCAGCTTCATGCAGTCCCACAATGCAGACCCTGTCAAATGCTGTCAATTGGTGAATAGGATGTCTAACATGTCTGTGAGGCATCATGGGTGCTTTGTACAGTACAGTAATCCTCTCTGAATGTCTTGCATAACTGTCAGACTCACAGCAATTGACTGGTAACAACTTAACAACATGGTGGTGACATCACAAATGCACTCTGGTGAGCGCTCTAGACATTACAGATTCTTGTGAATCTAATCGTCTACTCACACATCAATGGTATGCATGTGTACCGAAATAGGATAATATTGGACCACTCCTTCTGGGTGCTTCACTTTTTTTTCGTCAGCCAGTGTATAAACAAATACAGGTCGAACCTCGTTATAACGAAATTGTAGGGGTGTGCCTAAATTAATTCGTTATAATGAAAACATTAATTTATCGGCCTCTTTAATTTTTAATAACTGTACAGTATAATTTAAAACTCAAATAAATATGTAGTTTATTTAAATTAACAAAAATTTGCAAGTTGCAAGTTGAAGAGACTACTTACACTGCCATAACCAGATAGCAGAAACAACTAGCTAAACACATGTATTTTATACAAGCTTAGCAACATAATGCCCCATTCTATAAATACACTGTTTCATAATGATCTGAACCATTTCAAATTGTTACATTCACACATAGTAACGGAAGTGTCCAAGTTAAATTCTCAGTGGGTAACAGGAAGCTCGCTAGTCACAAAGAATATGTGAGGTCCCTTTATTATTCTGCTAATCCAACTCTGCTCAGAGATACTCCGACTTGTTCTCATCAATGGTTTGCACCAAAATATGCATGCCGTTAATATCATTACATACAGCCCAAAAAAGATCGGTCCACAAAACACAAGGAAACATACCAAAACAAATTCCTAACCTCACACTTTAATCTCCTGCAAGAATAACTTTAATAACTGTCACCATTGCCTGCTATTCAATTTTACCGTCAGTCCTTTTTAGGACACCCTATAGGTGGATCAAACCAAAAGCAAATTTGATTAATGGCAATGATTAAAACGAGTGTTAATCCATTGTAAAGAAAGAATATGGAATAGAGAATTGAGATAATAGACTGTAGTCCGTTAAAAATACTTAAAAAAATTAGTTTGATCAGTGGAATAAATCGAACCTTATTATAATGGACGTTATAATCATAGTGTTATCATCATGAATCTCTATTATAATAATAGGATGATCTATGTAAAATTATAGGCACATTCGTCACGCACGATCTATTTACTCCAAACATTCATCGTGCAAACATAGAGTGCTCTATCGTATTTTTCATAGTTGGAGTGCACTCCTTTCGAGCATTTAGAGCGCGCTCTAAACGACCCAGGTCGTCAGTAGGTGCAGATAGCAATTTTTTATCGACACAGTGGTGACAAAAGAAGTACATTTCTCTTTTGACGGGACAATTGTGAGTTTTTCAGTGGACGAGGAGATCGCTAACAAACTAGAAATAAATAACTTGCATAGTTTTATAAACAAACGGTAAATGTAATAATGTTTATTTAGCATACACTCGCAGTACTTGAAAGAATACGTGATGTCCTGTTATTCTTATAATTATGGGAACAACGAAGAACTGCACAATGTGTTGGTAAAGAACTTTTCAACGTATCCTACGTCGCACAATCTTCTTCGCTTTGCATTTTGTTGCCCATAAAGTATTACTAATGCAAGATGTTCATCCTCGCTGCTGTCTTCATTTTCCATTGATGCTTTTACAACGGATTCAGCCAATAAAATTGATGAAATGAAGAATCGGTCAGCCATCATGAAATTCTCTCTACGCTCTACCCGTTCGTCATCGATGCACAAATGCATCAGAAAAAGAGAGCTCTAAGAAATGAGCTTGCCCTTAGCATCAAAGTTGGAATGGCAGTTGTAAAGCCAATATAATTACCATTACTGAAGGCCCTAGTTTTCCATGGCTGTGCTGCTGTTTGTAAGCCCTCAACAGCAGAATCAATGCTAAGTGACATTTAGAATCGATGCTCACCGAAACTGGGCCATAGAACAATGGAAACTTGTCTGTGAAGTGATGAATCTCGGTACTGATTTAATATTTAAGACTCATTACTATTATTATTTTGAAGATAGTTCTAGCAAAAACTGACCACGTCTTAATTTTACTCTATTCTAACTCAGCACATCATTCAAATGTAACCTACCAGGGGCCATTGTAGCTTCCATGTGTGTGCTAATACCAAGTGATCGGCAGTCTACAACAACTAGCAGTAGCGTTAGTGACAGTAACATTCCTTATGATGAATATAGACTGATAGGAATACAATTTTAAATTTCATATGTCCAATCCATCATACCAAATGCACATTCAGTTTTTGAGTACAAAAAAGATGTAAATTAGTGAAAATCCAACAAAGCGGTTTCTGGTAATAATGTTAACAGATTGGAATTGCTATGAACTGCAATAAAGAAAATATGTCTTGGGAATCAGTCCCCTGATAGCATCTCTGCCACACTCATGATAAAAAAATTTCCCAACACAAGCTTGGAAAAGGCCTTAAGACCAATTCAAACTGATGCCACCTATGAAGTATTCAGTTTGCTTGCCGAAGCTCACTTCCTTTAATGCAGAATGGTGAAATATTTGAGTGGCAATTGTTTGGTTAAACTTTACGTATATGATTCAGTTGCCAAGTGAGCATGAATTGATATTTTGATAGCTTCAATGTCAAATAACGTTGACAATGTTGGCAAAAATCAAGTTTCATTTCTTTATTGCTTTTGCTGTTTGGAAGTTTTAAAGAGGACCATTAAGTGTCAGCATGGAGTAACTTAGCAGGTTTACTCCACCTCTCCCATGTGATCCATCATGTATTATTCCCCATTTATCTCCTTGCCATTCCTATAAAGTATGCCCCTGTAAAAAGGCTCTGCATGGACGCATTTTCAATTTTAGTACTGACAAGGGAACCTCTCCAAGTGATACACCCCGACTTGAATGAAACTTGGTGGGTATGTAGACCTCAAGGGGTAAAACAGTTTTCATGTGTGGCATCCAAAGCCTATTAAAAGGTGAAATTGATCCCTAAAAATCACAGTGACCTGGTATATTAAACAGTATACACAGGGATATATTTTTTAAAAATAAACGCTCTATAAACGCATGAAGATTGTATTTTCTCACATCTTATTAATTTATTGTTTACTAATAATTAAAGTAATTTTTAAAACAACACTCCGTGCACATAGGCATATGTACAATGTATTATGTATGAGCGTATTCAATAAGCTTCAGGCTGCAGGCTTGGTATCAACAATTGGTGTTCAGGATCTTAGCGAACTTTATGGAGGACACACGTAAATATATGAAGAAGATATGTATGAGGGGTGGTCATAAAGTCATTACAATCAATATGAAAGAATGATTGCTTTTGAAAATGTGTGGTCCCACTGGGAAGCAACATCCCTCAAGTGCTGGAGGATACAAAATGGCGTTTGGTGAAATACCGCTAATCACCAAAGCGTTGAAAGCAACATGGCGTAGCCCTTCGGAAATTTGGAAGTGCGAGCCTTGATAAGTTTCCTGCATTTGAAGGAAAACATCGCCAAACAAATCCATGAGTTAGTGGCCATTTATGGTGACAATGCCCCATCATACAAGACAGTCGCCATTAGGCGTCAACATTTCCAGTGCAGCCAGACAAGAAAGGAAGACGAACCTCAAAAGTGGACCCCCTCCGTCTGCGACAGGCTACAAATAGCGAAGCAAGTTGAGACAATCACAGGAGCGTACTACTGGGACCTCCTGCCGAAATTACAGGAGGCCGTCAAGTCAAAGTGGCGAAGCAAGATTTCCAAAGAGGTCAGACTTTTACACGACAACGTGCCAGCACATTCCGTACATGAGACCATGCGTGTTGCACCGTATTTATCTGACCTAGTCCCAAGCGAACTTCTTCCTCTTCTCTTGCCAGAAGAACCCGCTTTGTGGACGGCATTTTCAAGACAACGATGAGGTCATCTTCGAGGTGGAGCAGTTCCTCAACAGCCAAAAGGGGAACTTCTATAAAAGTGACATACAGCAAGTCGTCCATCGTTGAGAAAACATGTGTGGCTCTGGGAGGTGCATATGCAGAGAAGGACTGATGCTACCACCGTGCTGCATCACCCCATCTCTCAGTTTTCCAGCTAATTGTACGTAATGACTTCATGACCGCCCCTTGTATATGTGCATATGCCACTAGAGGGTGTAGGTGTCATGCCTGGTGGTGTGATGAGCAGTTACGCAAGGGAACACACAGTCCAATATCACTGCAAAGGTTGAGTGTCGGAATTGTTCACACCATTATCACAGAAACATAAAAATTACAGTACTGCAAAGTGTGTGCAAAATGGGTGCTCCATCATTTAGAACCAACACAAGAAGTCTTCCACATGTCATTGGACTTTTTGGAGCACTATCATGATGATTAGGATTTCTTGTCAAGAATTGTCACAGGGGACGAGAGCTGGTGCCACCATTATGAACTCGAATCCAAGCACCAAAGTCTGCAATGTAAACACTCAGGATCACCACCCAAAAAAATCAATGTCAATCCGCAATAGTGGACACAAATTTCATACAGACGGGGGAGTGCAAGAGATTTTTGAAACCAACCTAACCTTCTATGAAAAAAGGTATTTTGCGCCTTGTATCACAGTGGGATAATTGCTTGAACCACCACTTAATATTTTTGAAATAAATTCATTTGTTAAGTCCCCATTTCATACAGCCTGTTACTTATTGAATACACCTCATACTTCTGGGGTCTTTCAAGGGTTACTGTATTTATTCTACTATAATGCGAAAAATTTTAGCCTAAAAAAGCACCTAAATTTGTGGGACCGTATTATACAAGAGTATAATATTAGTGCTGCAACGACTGGAGGAGGGGGGGGGGGTCAACAAATGAACTTCAGGCTGATGAAGTTCAAATGAAGCTAGCATATAATATGCATCACAGTACATTAATATACAGTATATACAATGTACAGTTCATTATACAGCAAGGTAATTGACTTATTATTTTAATTTTCCGTCGCCAAAGGCTAAGAAAATAACTTCAAAACTGCGTCGATCTTATAATTTTCCCACTTAAATTTTATTAAATTAATATCTATTTATTATTGTTAACAGTAATCACTTACAAAAAATCTTTGGATATTTGTAAATATCATTAAATAAAATAAGGAAACTAACTTCGATGGAGATTTAAACTGGCTCACTTCGCATGCCGCCATTTTGAATAAATTAACGAACATCTTAACAGAAGGAAAGCCTGTGCCCTGAAAATTCATACATTGTTACTTCATAAAAATGTATTGTTAATCGTATTTCTACCAATAATAAGCCCTAAATTATGGTTACCTATGGCCATGTAACAATGTATAAATTTTCAGGGCATAGGCTTTCTTTCTAGGAAGTGTTGTCAGAGACTATCAATAAGCCATTCTCCCTCTTCCCTGCAATGGAACTTTATAAACATTTTTCACTTTTCTGTAATGAACTCATGATGTTTTCCACTTTTTATGACCTGAAAAGCAGTGACTGGTAATAGAAATAGTAAAATAAAGAGGTTTTTCCCCCTTTCTTCTTTCTTTTTCTGTATACTCTTGCCTATTTTATTTCTCGCGACAAGTCAAAAATGGGGACCGCATTATACAAGAGGATAAAATTTTTACTATTTTTTGGGCTCTAAAAATGGAATCACATTATACAAGATGCACATTATAGTAGAATAAATACGGTAATGAAGGTCACAAGATATTAAATATTATAGTCGTTTTTAAATGGTCTAATGAAAGGAGTATTTTAAGTGTAATAGAAAAAAAGTTACCTCTCACTATGTAGGGATGGAGGTGTCTGTTATATATTTTTGGATAGTTCCTTTGAAATGCTATATGGTATTTGAAAAATTTTTATCTTTGATAGTTCGGAGTCAATTTCACCCCCTTAAGTTTTGGTTGCAGTTACTGAAAACGGTTTTTCATATACCTCTATGAGGTCTACTTACCCATCAAGTTTCATTCAAATTGGGGTATATCACTTGGAGAGGTTCCCTTGTGAATAAATGCATGCAGGCTACACCTAAAAGAATTTAATTAACAAGGAATCTAGTTTCCAGTGAAATTGATCTACAACTATTTGGACTCTACAAACCCCACTGAGAGGACTTCATTTGAATGTTTAATATTACAGTTTCATTTCTACTTACAGTGTGAATAAGAAAGACTCGAAAGTTTTTGCCTTCTGCAAATAATTCTGATGTCCAAGGAATTTCACCTTTTAATTCATCTCGTTGCACATCAAAATAAAACAAATGAGGTCCAGATGTAAGGATAAGCATTCGTGGCCGTGCCAACAATCCCTGGAAAAGGAGGAAAAAAAGAAATTATTAATATATGTAAATAAATATAAGTTCAGCTTCAGTTAATTTATTTCAAAGTTGATCTGGAAATTATATGAAAAAACACATTCAATCCCCAATAAGAGATCACTTGTTTATGGTTTTAGCAAAATATAGACGGGATAACCACAATTAGTGGGTTTTAACTAATTCCTGAATTAATGTGAACTAACTGAATTTGCTTTAATCGAGTACAATAAACAACAGGGTAAAATACAACTATGCCATCTGCAAATTTGTAAAAATTAACAAGATATATTAGAGAATTTTATGTTAATTATAGTAATTAATCAATTAATTAGATATAATCTTATTTAATGCTTCAGTAGATTTTATTGGAAAATATTCAGATGGGCATTTCTTTCTTTTCTCATCTTCACATACAATTTATATTACTAGATCTGGAATTCAGACATAACAAAATTTGTCTAGACCTAGATGGTCTCAACATTTGTTATACAAGAACACATAGTACTCGGTATGTTCTTTCTGAATGTACAATTCAATGTTGACAATTTATCAGGGTTACGAGTTCCTTAGGCTTATCTCCATTTACAAAAAAAAATAGAACAAAAATACAATAACTTTTAAATTTTTCAAAATGCATTGAAAATGCAATTACCTTTCGTTTGCTCACCATTCCCATTCTGAAGATCACATTTTTGAAAACTCTTTCATGCCAGAAATCTGAAGCTTGATTTAACTGCCAGATATCCAACTCTGCCAAGACCTTGGGAGCTTCTGATGGTGACAAAGTGCGGTAGTCATATTTATTAACTGAATTCCGCTCATCTCTTACTTCCGACTCAGTTGTGTCACCATTAGAATCTCGAAAATCAAGACCCAAGAGTCGAGAAAACTGCTTCTCATCAAGTCCTGGTTCTATTCCTTCTAATATCTGCAAAGAAATAAATCAATCGTTCAAAAAAAGGTCTTGCTTGGGAGGCACTAAAAATAAATAAAACAAAAACCATTTTACAACAGGAGAATATGAAAGTTTTAAATGAAATTGAGAGAGAGAGAAGAAATATCTACAAGGCATCTTCAGAAATTAAGTTCCATTTAAGTAAATATAAGTGATTGGTAAAATGATAATGATTAATAAGAGAATAATAAGGTATATGGAATTTTACAAAATGATATCATGAAGAGTAAGCACAGAAAATTTTAAATCATAAAATGCATTAAAATAAGCTCATAAAAATACAAGAATTGATTGAAAACTAATGCCTCCAGGGCTGTAACTTTTTTATTTGGTAAAAGATTTTCAAAATTCTCTTTGTACCTGATAGCTACATTTGCCCTCTATGTAATGCATTCACTTTTCGACAGAGTCACCATTCCTTTCCACACACTTGCGAAAGCGCATGATTAATTGGGCAAACCTGTCGGAGGATTCTGGTAGTTGTTGTTGACACCAGGATTGAATGGCAGCTTTCACTGAATGACATTAGTTTCATTTTGACCATTAGAAAAGAAGTTGTAGCCATTCGAAAAAAAAGGAATCCTAATGCTACAAGGATAAACAATTTTTTTATTTTCATATTTATAATGTAATTTTTAAAATTTTGAAAAGTAATATGTTCTCCCAACATATCAAAGAATTAATTTATGCAATTATTATTTTTTATTTCTTTTTTTTTTTTTTTTTTGTGAAATTAATTTTACTGGTTTTAACATATTGCAAGGGACACTGAACATCATTCACCTAAGTGAAAAAGCTTTTGGAATAGGATGTACATACCAGCAATTGTTCAGCATTTCAAAACTTGCAGAACATGAAGATATTTTGACATACTGGTAAACATCAAAATCCTATAGGTACGTAAAGAAGGGTGTCCGATACATCAAGGAAAGTGTGGCATTATTAAGTAAAGCAATACCAGAGTTACGGTAATATGACTTTTGAAAGGTTGAATAAAAGGGGAACATGCATAAAGAAAAGAATAACAGTGGTTGAAGAAAGATTTGTATGTAGAGAAAAGAACGTGTGGGAGTTTGTTTTTTTTTATTTAATAGGATCCAATACGTCCATCCAAGGCCTGTATGGCCAGAGGCCGACAAGTTGGGTCCCTGGATGGGCCTGCATTGACGATTGCTGTATGATGGTCGCCCATCCAGTGACTAGCTGTGCCTGATATTGCTTAACTTCACAGAAGTTTTTATTGGGGTGATTTAAATTTACTCCCTTCTAAGGGCTGTCTACCCTCCCAGGAGGATTAAGATGTGATTTTGTTCTTGTTGTTTGTTGCTATATGGAAATTTAAAAGCAAACTCATGACCACTTTTTAAAAAATATTTCTTCTGTTTGCTCTGGAATAATCTACTATGATGAAGAAAATTTTTTCTTATAATCAATCAGCTCTTATTTTCTGAATGCCTCTCATACTATATTCAAATAAGGTCCTTTGTATACAAACTTTATCATCTATATCCAGGATATTTGGCCTCACAATTTGCTTATTATCTTCACTTGAAGATATTGGAGGAGGGAGCTGCAGATGAAGAGACTCCCACTGTAGATTTTCAAATAAAGGATGTCTCCTGATGGTTGGGTATCCTTCGATATCACTATCTTGTGCGCCAAGTCGATTACAGGGTTCTAAAATCTACAGTAAATTAAAATAATATTTCATTAAACATATATCAAAAAGTTTATATAAATTAAAGAATACCATCAAAAGAAGTATTTTTTACTGTATATTTCTAAACTTACTAAAAGTTTTTCTACTAGATCTTTAACAGTGCTGTTGAAGGTTGGAGGGAACGTATAATCTAATTTGGTGATTTTTTGAAATATTAAATATTCATTCCTAGTAAATAAATAAATAAATAAATAAATAAATAAATAAATAAATAAATAAAACACAGTGAGCAAAAATTAATCCCAAGAATTCCATGCTTCTTGGTATAATAATGGTAATACATCAGTGTTCCATCTAGGCTGGAATAGAAGGGCACGGCGCCCTGCCTTTTTTCAATTTCAATACGCCCTGCCCTTTCTGAGCACACCCTGCACTTTTTCGTTGGATTTATTTAAACTAACCAATATAATGTGCGCTTATATCTCCGACTTGCCTTACTTTCTGACCAAATGTGCCCTAATTATCGTTCATTTCCCTGCCCTGCCATTTTACTAGATGCAACCCTGATACATGTTATCAATGAAACAAATTAGATAAAGCACTTTTTTCCAACAGAACAAAAACTAAACGTATCAATTACATGTATTTCTAGTTTTTGAAAAATAAAATTTCTCTCTTCAACATTTGAGCCAAGACCAATGTGTCGACACATATTCACACACACACACACACAAAGTTGTAGTACATGAAGAGGAGGCATCACATTTGATTCAAATCACATTACAGTATTATGAAGACCTACTTTGCTGTCAGCTGTTTGTGACATGCTGTGGTGATTAAAGTGTACCACTATTGGAAAAGTTGCACCATTGCAAATAAAAGGTATGGAAACTGCACAGCACCATATGCCATTAATATGAGAGATGAATTCAGCAGTGAAGATGTATGCAAACCGACCGACAAGACTTGCGCAACTCACCATCCAAATAAACCAAGAGGCAGCCAGATGTCTGTTGACAAGAAGAATACAGCAAACCTTGTTGCATACGGGCCTCCAAAGGAGACAGATGGTCACTGCACCCACGCTGACAATGATGCATTTGGCAGAAATAGCTACAAGTTTCAATACAGTATAAGAATTGGACCTCTTGTGATTGGCAAAGGCTTGCCTTCTCCAGGAAGTTATAATTTCTGTTCTATCAAATGGATGGATGTTGTAATTAGTGAGAAAGCTCCAAAAAGAGTCATCCAGCAACCATTCATGGAAATAAACAAGCTGGAGGTGGCAATGTTACGGTCTGGGATAGGTTTTCTTGGCATTGTCTGGGTCCACTTATATACCTGAAAGGCACTCTCACTCAATTTGGTTATTTATCACTCACTGCAGATCAGGGACACCCATACATGTTGCAGCTGGGATATTCTAGCAGGACAATGTTACATGTCATTAAGCCACAACTGTCGAGAAATGGTCGGAGGAGTATGACCAAGACTTCCTGGACCTATAATTCCCCCAGACCTAATTCCAACCAAACACTGGGATCATTTCAACTGCCATGTTCACTTCACTGGATCCTCTCTTTCACAGCAGTTAGGCACAATACAGTTTGCATGGCTCCAGATAAGTGGACACCTCCCAACATCTTACTAACTTTCTCCCATGCTGTCATTTTGGTTATTAGCAGGTGGTCATAATAACAGTGGCCTAACTGCATATATACCTTCATGAGTATAATATTCCAATGATTCAAATCATCTGCAATTAATTTTTCTGGAATTTTACTTTTACCCACAGATTTTAAGGTCTCCTTTCTATCTACAGAGTAATGTTGAATAATTAAAGCACAGCAACAGCAACATGAAAAAAAGTTTACTTACGATCCAGTAAAAGGTGGATTTCCTTCAGACATCTGATAAACAGTACAACCAAAGGACCATAGATCGATGCTGAAAATGAAAAAATATATGCGTAAAGCCAAGTGATTTTTATTTTAATAAACAGACTTTACAGGATTACCAAATGAAAAAAATAATAAATATTCACTCAAAGCCCAAAGACACGAGATAGGCACTCGGTAACTTGACGAACCCCCTCAGGCTTGACAAAGAGAAGTAAATCAACATGGTACAGATACCACAAGAGGGCGGAAAATCTCTAGTGAGATGTTAAGTCATGCCACCGGATTGCCACCTACAGATCCCTAGTATTGGTACACGACATTGGATCTCTCCTGGTGTTCCTCAACGAGTTCTGCATTATCATATTGGAACACACCATCATTGTGTCCATGAAGAGGTGTAAATGGTCACCATGCAGCTTGACATAACAGGAATCATTCAATGATATTTTCTAGGAGGTCCAACCAACCAAACCATGCCATGCAAAAGCACCGCAAGCACAGTCTAGGTCTATGGCCACACCCTGTGTAATTGGAACTGTGATTTGTTAGACGACATAACTCATCACCAGCGTTCATTCTTCCAAGGTCCACATAACATATTCACAAGCCCAGGCGATGTGCTACTTCCAGGTTTCTTGTGCTAGAAGTGGTACTCTGATGAGTCCTCTGCTACCATAACCCATGCATGTTAAAAGCATGTCACTGCATTGTCCATGGTGGATGGTAATGCCTTCCAGAAGGTATATCCTGTATACTTGGGACATGTGGATGTGGAAAGTTGAATTCTTGAACCACTTCAGAAATGGCATACCGTAAGCATCCCTTGGGCACCCACTATCATGCCATATTTGAACTCAGATGGTTTTCACAACTTGCCATTATCACAATGACAGAGATACAAGTAGGAAAAGTTTACATGGGCGGAACCATTATACATTATAAATGGAACGATTATGTAAGCAAACAATTAATTGTTAAGAGTAAACAAACCATGATAACGGATTATTTTGTCCAGAACACAGAATAACAATAAAAGATAAATTCACTTTCTTAAATTGTCTTTCTATTTTTTGTTCCTTCGGATTTCGTATTAAATGGGTTATACTGTATGTTGTTTTGGATTAATCCAAATTGTCATGTGTAGATGACAGTAATATTCAATTTGCATACTGTTATCCCACGACTTTTGGCTTTTGAGTGTATAAATAACCAAAGCTAACCATTTGGAATGCTTCTTATCAGAAAGAATTTCGGGAGCAACATATTGTGCTGTCCCTACGAAAGAATTTTTTCTTTCAGGGTCCTGCTTCTCTGTAATAAAAAAAAATTTCATTTAAATATACAGAAAATGGCAAAGGTAATCAAACTTCATGCAAACAAGTAGCTTTTTGTTTTTAAGAAGGTAATTTCATAATTTTTGAAACAGTTAACATTTTCATTAGCAGTTAATAACTTACCTTCCTCAGAAGAGTTTCCTAAAAGTTTCACAGATCCAAAATCAGCAATTTTAATATGCATTTGTTCATCTAACAAAATGTTTTCTGGCTTAATATCCCTAAGTAAAAACACAAAGAAAATTTATAAATATAAAAACAATAATAAGAATAACTTTAGGGCTAAACAATTATCCCATATTCACAATCATAAAGCTATTTACCTGTGAATTACACCTAATGAATGAAGGTGTTCTAAGGCCATGAGTACTTCTGCTGCATAGAACCTAGTGCATTCTTCATTAAAATGACCTGCTTTTGTAATGAAGTTTAACAAATCTCCATTGCTGGCAAAAGCCAGATCAAAATCTTGATGATTCATTAAGGAAGATGTTTCAACTCCAAAAAAACATGTTGGTCTTCTCAATTGATCTTTTATGCTTTGAACCTCTTTCATTTGTAAGATATCAAATGCAAAGACTAATTCATTAGGGGAGGATATTCACATAAGATTTTTAAATAAAGGACTTATAATGTTCATAATACTAAATAATGTGCTCTTTGCTAGCTCAGCTCAAGCAACTCAAGTTTTTCACGATGGAGGGTCTGCATGAGAAATTTTCAATATGAAAACAGAATAGAGTTGATGTTTATATCTGTTACCTAAAATTAAAATATTTTGGCTTACAGAAATAAAATGGGGAATGTCTGATAAACCTTACAAATATTTAAGACTGTTATGTAAATAAAAAAAATTATTTCAACATCTTGTCCAAGAAAACCTAGGCTTGACTCCTGCAGTTAAATCTCATGTGCTCCTGAGCCAATGTCATTATTTTGTGTGTGTAGTTTTTTTCATCTTCCTCCATCTAATGTTTATTGTGGATGCTCTGCAGGGTATGATATATTGATATTGTTAATAGCGAAATCAGTTTCTACATCCAACTTTATTTTAATCCACTGCTTTCTGATAAAAATTTTATCTTGAAAACCTATTCCAGGTTAAAGGGGAAGAAAAATTTTGCATCCAGATATAAAACAACTCTGTCGACCCATTTCTATTTTTTTTCTAACTTAAGTATTGGCGTTCTTCATATTACCAATAACAAATATTGGCAGTAGGCCTTGACCATAGTCCCTAGATAGTAAATATAGGGAACCTATATATTGACCATACCAATGTTGTAGTTATAAAAAATTGTCACTAGATAGCAGAGCAGCATTGAATGACATCACATTCCATGTTGCCATTTGAAAAATATTAATAAGGATCTTAAAAAAAACAAAAAAAAAACTTGCATGATGACTGAACTTGATTCACATTACTGCAAAATCAAGATGGGGCCCTATCCCATTTCAAGAAAATTAATTTAAAAAAAATATATATATTTTAAATCATATTAAAAATGAGATCCCCTCTGTTTATTGTTAACCTCTTGACCTATAAGCAATTGACAGATGTTGACTACCAACAAATTCAGAGGCGGGTTCTTTATCTTAGTGGCTTCGTCAGCCGGCTGACATTGACACCAGGTGATGACGTCATATCATTGTTTCAGCCTAGCGTTATTCTTGATTTTCCATTCGATGACGTCATCTTTGAGGTGTCTCTACCAGCTGGCTGGCAAATCCAGCTGAGATAAAGAACCCACCTCTGGATGACTTTTTGCCTTAGCTATCAAAGGGCAAAAATAGAATTCAAATATATACAAGCATTCGAATGTTAGAGTACTAAGAGCACACCGATCAGTACTAATAACTCATTTAAAAAAAAAAAAAAGTGATTAAAAAAAGGATACAAAGTTTGTAAGTTCCTTGAAATGTTGCATACAATTTGATTATAAAAGGCGAGGGTTTTGCATTTAGCCTACAAAGCGCTTCTTTTTCCCTTTTCACATACAAGGTTTTCTTTTCTCGGCGAAGAACTCTTTTATCACATACTTTCACTGAAAAAAAGAAACGAATAATTTCCTGTAAGAGCTGCTAAAGTGGATTACATAACTTTTAAACATCACAAGAAGGTATTTTATTCAACTTTATCATTCTTCTCTTAAAATTTATTTTATACTGCATCTTAAAATCCAGAGTGCATAACAGCATGTATACACAATTCCTGAATTGCACATGCTCACTACCAATGTTTCAAGCCACACTAAACTATGGTAAGAGTATCAGAACTAAAGTCTTCACTAGCATAGTGCAAAGGATTTGCTGCAACATGGATTACTACAGGTTGATCAAAATGTCAAACACACCAAACTGAAAGATCCTATAAATTATAATTGCATTTTCTACTACAAGATGATACTGTGGGTGAGTGCTAACAATAAGTAGAAACTCCATTTGTCATGCAAAGATCATAACATATGAAGTATTGGCTTGTTTATTGTCATTTTTCCAAGACCAAAGAGTTTTCATTGTTGAACATTATTTCACCAGTTGTCCTTATGCACGTGTTGCAGACAAGTTCCATCAGAAATATCCGGATTCTGCAGTTCCTACCAATTCGATGATAATGAAAATAATCAACAGTTTTCGGGTATATGGACCACTTGCAGGATCCGTTAGACCGGCCATTTTGACATACACTAGCTGGTTGATGTGGAAAGAATATTGCAGCGTTCCCCTTCAAAAAGCCTGAGGAGACTATCAGCGCAATCAGGGATTATGTAAGAAAGTGCTCAGAAAGCAACACACATGGAAATGGTTTGGAGTTGTGGCATGAGCTAATTTTCAAGCATATGCAGATAGGTGTACTCCATCACAGTTTCTTATACAAAGAAAAAGGGGCCATAAATTTTGAATTCTGAGATTGTTGGACTTCAATCAAATTTTAACGATATCAAATGTACCCTATCACTCCCCTAAATTTCATCATCCTAGATGTTATAGAACCCAAGTTATTAACATGTTGATCTTGGTGGCGGCATTTTTATTTCTGTTCGTATCTCAGTTAGCGTTCAAATTTGGACCCATGTTCATATGAACTTTTTTTGCCTAGAATCACCCATACTACCTCCCCTACAAGTTTGTAAAAGTATTTTTGAAATGCCCTGTATATTTCATATAGCAGTGCTTTTCAAAAACCATAAATATTTTCATATACCAAATGAAATATAAATATTATATAAAAATAACATATATATATATATAAATAGTCGAACCCTGATAACTCAAATTGTCAGTGGACCACATAAAAATTTTGAATTATCAGGTTTTGGAGTTAACCAGTAAGCCAAAAAACAAGGCTACATGACCACTACAAAGATTACTCACATATTTCTATGAATTTGATTACTTTTAAAGAGATCCATATACAAATACAGTACGGACCCAGTAAAATATAGTCCGTTCCAACACGAAATCAATTCCAGTGCTGTTTTGGCATGGCTTCCGAATTTTACTTCCAGTTTGTAAAAATTTTCGAAAGGCATCTTTTGGCGATTTTGCCCATTTATTTTTTATCTGATGACATTTATATGTATAAATGTTTTATATTTGAAACTTTACAGAGAATTCACTTTTTTCTCGGATTTTCTTTACTTTTACATCGACAAAGGCAATGAGACAGTGAAGTTTCGAAATTAAAATGGCAACGGCCAGTCAGACGTGTATGACTGGTTCTAAAAACTCTTTTGCGATCATTCAATGCAATGAACTTTATGGTCAACATGAACACTTCCTCTAAAAATGAACGCGCAATCGTCATCAATTACTGTCTAAATATTCTCCCATTGAACGATCGCAATCAACAAGTTCGATTCGCATTTTTGTGTTCGCGCTAAGTTTTGATTTTCACAATGGACGAAAGATTCTTGCATCGTTTTCTGTGTGTTGTGGACGTAAAAGTTAAAGTTGAAAAATGAAATAAAGTTTCAACAGGCAAAGCTTGTGTAAGATAGGTTTTGCTTAAATTTAGGAATAACTATTCACTAAAACCAAAATTTCTTTGAGTTATCTGGATTTATTAAAAAATTTGTTTGAGTTAATGAGTGAATTTTCTATTGAATTAAATGCTCTGGGGAATGGGGCTTAGAATATCATTTGAGTTACCGGAAATTTGAGTTATCAGAGTTTGAGTTATTCGGGTCCGACTGTATATATATATATACATACACACACAGGGTGTTTCAGGTTCGATGGTCATAAAGTACCTAGCGTGACCCTTTGCATGATTACAAACTTAAAGTTCCTTAAGCAAAATGTTCAAAACTCAAATGTTAAGGGTCTAAACATTAAGCGAAGTTTGCTGAAAATTTGTCGAAAACGTAATTTAATTTCAACAATTGCCGCCGATTTAATTGAAATCGCCCCTTTGAATTTAATGAATTGCTGGTGCGGAAAGTTCATAAGTGACATAACGACGCAATTTAAATTTTGACTTTTCGACATTTTCGATAAGGAACTTTAAGTGTGTAATCATGCAAAGGATCACGCTAGGTACTTTATGACCATCGAACCTGTTATACCCTGTATATATGAATATACCCTATATACAGTATGCGGCAAAATAAACAGTACTGAAATGCGCATGTGTCAAATATGTTTCATAATTTCAGTACTGTTTATTTTGCCGCATACTGTATTTTCATATACCAAATGTATATGAAATGCTTTTGTATGAATGGTACAGATATGCCCTGAATTTTAATATTTATAATTTCGTGAGTAAAACGATTTGTGTAACAGTTTACATTATTGCACACACGTGCCTTTCTGATGGGTTGATGCTCACATCGTAAACTTTTGGACAGATTTTGTTTCATAATCTAAAGTGGGGTCTGTCACTGTAAATATGCATGTCAAACAGCAATGAGTGATCAAGCTTCTTGCAAAGGAGGGCTTTAAACTGGCCATCCTACACAGAAGACTGTAATCATGTGATACACAATAGTTGCACATTAAAATTAGGGAATTCTATTCTGTGGGAATAGACACACTCCCATATTAATAAAATAAGTGTCTCTACATAGAAGAACTCCACAAAGTTACAAGAGGTGGTTCATGATATTTTGGTGATTAAAATTTCAGGCCATAAATAACTACCTTTGTTAAGCACAGATGAAAAAAATTAATGAAGCTATGTTACCACTGCCATATCAAAATACTTACTTGCACAACGACGGCCTGTGTGTATTTCTTTGGCAAGGAAAACCTGTAGAATAAAGTTAAAATTTCTCAGCAATGTCATCATTTATGGTCTACTAATTATATGATTATTTTTTTGTGTCCATCAACAACCAAGAATTAAATATATCCAAATATTTCTTGAAACAAACTTCATAAACTAGTTTGTATATTGTACTGTTTTGGAATTAATAATTATTTTAAGTATGGCAAATATGCATGAACCAAATACAGTAGTTATGGATATCTAATAATAATATCATAATGGTGAAATATGTATCAAATATCAAAAGTGAAATGAGGCCTACAATTAGCAATAAGGTAATTTTAATCTTTGTAGACGCATTTCAGTATAACATCATCATGGGCATAAAATTACCTACCACTTTAACATGTAGGCCTCGTTTCTTTTCTTTTGAAATCTAATTCTTCTTCTTTTCTTTCTTTATTCGTTTTGGCCATCTTTGGATCGTGTGACTTAACACTCATGATTTCCTATCATGTTTTTGTGTTAAGTGAAGTTTGAAAGGGGAAATCGGTATATACCAGATTTGAATTTGAAACTACTTGTTAGTTCCAGAGTATGGATGAAAATGATGAAAGGATGATAATGAAAAGAGACAAACACAAACATCCATGCCGTCAGCGGGATTCGAACCCACGACTCGCCAGTTTCAAGAGCGGCAAGACCTGCACCTTAACGCACTCGGTCACCGAGCCAGCAAAATCTAATTGTTTTACCATACAAGATTAAAATTACATTAGTATTTAAATATTTAATACCAAATTTTGATGAATAATGTTCTGTATGAGATTCATATTTCAATCGCTATTTAGAAAATGAAGCTTTAAAACTTAAGTTTTATAAACAAGTGCAGAATTAACATTCTTCAAAACATGACCTCAACATAGTCATGATTCTTATCCGAAAGTTTCTGTAGAAAGTCATTTGGGCCACTGTCCTCATTTCTTATGGTCAGCCATTTTTTTGTGGCGAGCCTGATCTAATTGCAGTTCAGCAGTTTAAAAGGTGAATTCTTGTTTAGCTAGAAATAAAATTTAACTAGCTCAATATTATGTTTAATTAAAATGCATTTAGGGACTATTAAAAAATTTATTAATTGAATTTCTTTTGTAGTGGGAGACGTACGAGGCTTATTCGGAAAGTAAGGTCCGTTTTGTAATAAAAATACTATATATATTTTCAAATTCTTTTCTTTACCAGATTCTATGTACCTTTAAGTATTTTTCCACATATTTCCAAGTTTATTTAAGCACTTG
>JAHWFO010044110.1:610035-637408 GCA_023313115.1 Rhysida immarginata | reverse complement strand
TGGTTTATTAAAAAAAAAATAATAAAAGGTCATTTCATTTTGAAAAAGGCAAAAATACAGTTACAGTAGTACACATAATATGTATGTAATAATATCAAAAAATGAACATACAATAAAAATTCATGTGAACTACTGTAACTGTATTTTTGCCTTTTTCAAAGTGAAATGACCTTTTATTATTTTTTTTTTAATAAACCACCATGTATTGTATTAAGAAACTTTTTGAAGAATCATGTGATAATAGATCGGAATTTTTAAGTTTTTAATTTTAAGCCCAGATTTCTTTCCTATTTCATCAATAATTTAAAAATCTGTGTTTGGCATGTAAAAATCCTCATAGACCATTCTTTATTTACTCTGCTATGGAATTTTGTTTAAAGCTTAACGTTAAAACTTTTAAATCCTTTCTATTATCAGCCTGTCTATTATTTATATGAAGACATTTGCTTTCCTTTATATTGTTTTTGCCAAAAATTCTTTACTACATAATTGTATATTTGATACGAAAAACCTTGTGAAATAAGTGGAACTTTTGTATTTATAAAATACAGTATTTTTAATGCTAAAAATAATTTTATTTGTAAATGTAATATACAATGTGTTGTTCAGTTAAAATAAATATACAATATCTTATATCCCTAAACACCTTTAATTTATATTTACTTTATGAAGTTGTATTTTTATACTTTTTTTTAAATAAAATATCCTGTTTCTATAAAAATCATAAATCATGAAGATATCCTTACCTATCATGATTGGCTTTTAGATTAGCCTTATTTTGATTGGCTCATATTTCCTGGCTTCTATTGACAACCAATCACAACCCTTTTGGTCCTCATAGTTTAATATATAAAGAAGGGGTGTTTGCTTGGAGGATAGCAGTTCACTCATTTGAGCCATTCTATTGAAACAGTTTCTAGATTACATTATTACACTTCTAGTTCAACCTGTTCTGGCTTTTCATCTCGCACATCATTCATGTAAAAAATATTTTGGAAACGCCGCACCCCTAGATACCCCGCAGCCCCCTCCCACGGATGTAAAAAAGTGTATAACCCGCGGGGTATATTCACGAAAATACGGTATCCTGATAGCACTAGAATATTGCAGCAGGAGCTAACCCGCTGTCACAAATCAAAAGTGGTGAAGAAATTCATGACAGAGCAGCAAATATATGTACTTGATTGGCCAGGGAATTCTCCGGACACAAAACCAATCCAAAATGTGGCTATATGTGCAAAAGTTGTCTCCGTGCTGTGGACTGTAAGACTATAGAGATGCTCATTCGGGTGCCGATTTTTCAAATGCTGCTTAAAACTAGGAGGCCGTATCCATTATTAATATACGTATATGTGAGTTTTTACAAGTTTTGTACAATAAACTAATAAATTCATTGTTTGTTTCAATTAATTTGCACAAGGTTGTAAATGGGTTGTTGGTAGAAACATGTATCCACTGCCCAAGTCTGTAGAGGCAGTGTGATGATCTAGGGTTGCTACTGTTGATATGGTCTGGGTTCTGCAACATTATGCAGCAATAAAATGACATCAGTCGAGTATCTGAATAAACAGGACGACCTGGTTATTTCATCCAAGAACGACTTCTTTCCTGATGGCACTGGAATATTCCAGGACGACAATGCCAGAATTCACCGAGCACAAATTGTAACAGACTGATTCTGGCCTCATGAGCAGTCCTTTCAACACATCAACTGGCCACAGAGTCGTGATTTTATCCTATAGAAAGTCTTGGGTGTATTGGAGAGGGGGATATGGAGAAGTTCCATTCTCCCTGCATCACTGCAGGATCTGGACGAAAAATGACTAGACCACTGGAAGAAAAAAAAATTAGATGTAGTGAAGATCCACAAACTTGTTGAATCCGCACAGTCATCAAAGAGAGAGATGACCCGACTAAATGTTAAATACGTGACTTTTTTTCTGGCCAGGCAGTATACCTTCCGTTTCTTAGTTATTTTACATTATAGTGACTGGCACAAAAGAAAAAGGAAACTGGCACAGGCGTAAATGAAAAAATTCGTTCAACCAACCAGGAACGAACAAGAAATAGGATATTACTTATTCCTGACATCAGTATTAAAGAATAAATCATTAGATGGTCAGTGAGGGTTTTAATTGTACAGCAACCTCAGCTGTTCAAATTAATGATGAAAAATAGGAAAGAAAATTCTGCAGCCTGGATTTGAACCAGGAACCTTTGGCTGTATTAAATAGTGCCCAGTTTCAATTCCGTTTTTGAGTGGTTGAACGAGTTTTTTTTCATTTACGCAAACGCCAGTTTCCTTTTTCTTTCGTGCCAGGCACTATAGATATTTGAAACAGCATGTTGAATGGAATTATAAATTGCAAAAGATTGCAATTTCAGATGTAAGAATACTTAATAATAATAATAAATATGGATTTCAAGTGGTAAATAATTACTATGACCATCGGACAGAAAAAGTTATTGAAAATGAATGTGCTAAAATATTATGGGACTTCCGTATCCAAACTGATCGGCATTTGATACACAATACGCCAGACATAACGGTCATCGAACAGCATAAAACCTGGTTCATAGACGTTGCCATACCAGCTGATCAAAATATTGAGGACAAAGAAATGGAAAAAATCAATAAATATAGAGATCTGGTACTTGAAATCAACAGATTGTGGCAAAAACCTGGGAAAGTTATCCCAATTGTTATTGGCGCCCTGGGATCCATCACAAAGAACTTGAAAAACTACTTCAAATTACTTAATATCAGTGAAATATCAACTGCTGACCTGCAGAAAACCGCTTTGTTGGGAACATCGTATATACTACGGCGATATTTGGATGATACTTAGGCTCCTGGATGGAACTTGAATCATTCAGAATTTCCAGACAACCTATGTAACTTTTATTGTGTTGACTGTGTATACTTTAATGTTTATGATGATGATAATAATAATAATAATTGGCACCACAGACATTGCCACATTTCCTCACACAAGGAATAACATACATGGTACCAAAGTCACATAACACTACAGATCCCACACAATATAGACCTATAACGTGCCTGCCTACACTTTACAAAATAATAACTGCCTGTATCGCAAACAAAATTTATACACACATAGACACAAACAACATTCTCACTGAGCAACAAAAGGGATGCCGTAGAAATCACATGGGTTGTAAGGAGCAACTCCTGGTAGACAGTGTGGTCCTACGGCAAACTCACAATAAACATCGACACCTCCATGCAGCCTATATTGATTACAAAAAGGCCTTTGATAGTGTCCCACACTCATGGCTTTTATATACACTACGATTATATAAAATAAACCCTACACTTATCACATTTTTAGAAAGTACAATGCTGCATTGGAGAACTACACTATACCTCACGTTCAACAGTGAAACCATCACAACTGACAAAATACAGAAAAACCGGGGCATCTTCCAGGGTGACTTACTGAGCCCACTTTGGTTTTGTCTTGCACTAAATGCACTTTCAAACAGACTGAACAGCACAACTTACGGCTACACAATTAAACATAATAAAAGCTGCCACTACACGCTTTCACACTTACTCTACATGGACGACATGAAAATCTACGCCTCCACACAAACACAATTGCACCAATTACTTGACATTACGCAAACCTTTTCAAAAGACATACACATGCAATTTGGGTTGGACAAATGCAAAACCATTCACATTGAAAATGGAGTACTCAGGGAAGGGGGCTTCACATTAGATGAACCAGATCACATTGCTGCTATGGAAAATGATGAATTTTACAAATAACTAGGATTTAAGCAAGCCAAGCTTCTGGAGCACAAATACATAAAGAATACACTCACTAAACAATATCTTCATAGGCTAGAGACAATACTTAAAACGCATTTAAATTCCAGAAATTGTATCAAGGCCATCAATGCTTATGCCACGCCAATACTCTCCTACTCCTTTGGAGTCATACAGTGGACACACACAGATCTTGAGGGACTTGAAAGGAAACAACGTAAACTGCTTACAAAGCACAGAAAGCACCATCCACACGCAGCTATTGAAAGACTCACCCTGCCTCGTTCAGAGACTTATTGACATAACAGATCTACACCAGAAACAGACTCAGCCACTCAGAGAATTCTTTCACTCTAAACAACACACATCAACATTACACAAAGCAGTCTGCATGGCTGATACAAAATACACACCTCTGAATCTGAACAGCATGCAGAACACCCATAACATTCCTACAACATGCACTAAACTTCAATCATGGCTCGGAAAGCAACTCCACGGTAGACATCCTTCTGACCTCAACCAGCCACACGTCGACAAAAAAGCGTCGAACTTTTGGTTGAGTGAAGGGAGTCTCTTTGGGGAAACTGAAGGAACCATGATTGCCATACAAGACCAGGTTATTAACACCAAAAGCTACAGAAAACATATCATCAAAGATTCGACTGACGGGTCTTGCAGGAAATGCCATATCGCAGAGGAAACCATCCAACACGTCATATCCAGTTGCAAAATACTCACGCAGACAGATTATTTACACAGACATAACCAGGTAGCCAACATCATACATCAACATCTAGCTAAGATACACAAGCTAAGGGACATTCACACTCCTTACTATAAATATATCCCCGACACTGTCTTAGAGAACACCACACACAAACTATATTTTGACAGAGCTATAATCACTGACAAAACTATCCCTCATAACAGACCAGACATTACACTAGTAGATAAGCAAAACAAAGTGACTTACATAATTGATATCTCCATCCCCAACACACACAATTTACAAAAGACATACACTGACAAAATCACTAAATATACGGATCTTGCACATGAAATAAAACGCCTTTGGGGAGTTAACAGATTTCACGTTGTTCCTATCGTTCTTTCTGCCACTGGGGTTATTCCACACTCGCTACACAAAAGCCTGTCAACACTAAATTTAAACCCACACTTATACAAAACCTTACAGAAAGCCACAATTCTAAACACCTGTCACATAGTAAGGAAATTCCTACACCCAAACATCAATACTCCCATGAGTGCATAACTTTCCCTCCCTCGCATTTGAGTCCCTTGGGCTTGGCCCTCTTTTGGGTCCGCCTCTGGGATTGGCTTCCGGACTTGATCCGAGTTTGGCTTCCCCAAACAAAAATAATAATAATAATAATAATAATAATAATAAGGATAATAATAAAAAATAAAAAAATTTGTTTCATTACAATTTATAAGTAAAAATTTACCATTACATTAATAATACATTAGAACCTGAACATTTTTTCCGGCTGATGTTATGAACATTTCTGGTTAGGAAATGAAGTCTATAGATGGTGATAAAATTAATGCAAGATGCATTGAGTACAGTTTGATGTTGTTCACAAATCCTATTGCTTGGAAATAACACGTTCTCATTATTGATGCTCACAATCCCGTTTCTAATGATATACCTCTCATCAAAATATGTTAACACTAAAGCGTTTTCAACCCAGAAGCGTTCACTATCTGTAGGAATCTTTCTTATCCACTCTGCACTTTTCTCGTCTTTCTTTGAGAATCCAAAAAAATGCCTATTTTGGGAATTTTGTTTTACTTAAGAATGGTACCCACTTTTGCATTCCAGAACGTAGCACATGCAGCCCACTGTTTTGCTGAAATTAAATAGTGAGAAATTTTTAGATATTTTTTGTTGATACTGCCCCTTCTACAGATCCTGATACCACATTTCAAATAAAGTAAAAAGTAAAGATCTTATTATTTTATTTACATTTTGATAGCACAGAAATTGCCCTGTATCACAGAAATCACCTTCCTTTTCCCACCAACTCAATGATATAATGTTAAGAAGATGATAAATGATATATAAAAATCATTTTATAATCGATGATCTGGAAATTCAATGGTGAAACCTCTCAAATGGCCCCACTGCTAGCATCAGTCAAGCGTATGTGGCTGTCACAATGCGTGAAAAAAAAGCAGCATTGAAACTGTTAGAAATGTGGGACTTCCCCATTTACTGACCATGATAGAAACAACGGGGCATTGCATATGATCTAAAAAGACCTAGGGAGAATGCTATCTAGATTAACATTATTCACTAGAAATCTTGATTCACCCATTAATGAAACTGTCAAGACGTTTTAAATTCACTTACAAACATGATTTTTATACTTACGGTAGAAAAAGAACCTTCTCCTATGACTTTCCCAAATATATAGTCTCTATGGGACCTTTTCCTTTCTTGTTCTTTGGGAACATTAGCTTGAGGTGGTAGTTTTTCAACAGGCAAACCATTTGGCTGTAACACTAATAGTCCATTAGGCATATTAGAACTTAGAGCTCCGTCATTTGTTACTTTCATCATTTCTGCTTCTCCGTCATTATGAATTTGGGAAGCTGTCATGATATTATACAGTTCTTCATGTAGCTTACTGCTATCTAATATCTGTAAGAGAGATTATTATTAATTTTTTTTTTATTTGAGACAAAAATGTTTTTAATGATTTTTAAAATAAATTTGAATACTATCTTTTGAAAGGATGAATTTATGCTAATGAAATAAATATCAAAGACCAATATATTTTACATAAATAAACGAATGTAAAATAATCTGAATTAAGTAAAGATAATACCAGATCCAAATAATAATGGTTCAAGACACAATAGAAGCTTAATAAATAATTCTGATACAAACCCCAATGAAAAAGTAATCCGACTTTATTCTTTAAATTACAGAGGGTTGAAGCAGTTAATAACGAACAATTTTGAACTTTGGCACAATTCCTCATGACTGCATTATCCACAAACGTTTCACCAACACAAGAAAACTTTACAAATGATTCCTTGCACATGACAGATGGCAAAAAGTGGTCACCCTAGAGGAGGAGTGGGTATACCTCGATGACACCAATAAGCCATGAGCTATTCATTACCATGATAAATCTGCCTACGGATAGGCTACTCTCATCAACCAATGCAAAACATTTTCCAATCATCAAGAAAAAGTTTTCCAAAGTGTTGAATCCTTTTGCTTCGTAAAGCAGATATATCCACACAAAATTTCATTACTTTTTTCTGTGGAAATTGAATTCATCCCACAGGTTTTGAAAAACTTTTCGTAATGTTGCAAAAAGTGGATAATTTCATCTTATCAGGAATGAAGATGAAATTTAATTACGCAGTTAAAGGATTAAAGTGCATACTGTTCTCGTGGTAAGCCAGTTGCATAAGATAGCTACTTATAGTAAACTCGACATGCTTCCAACAGAAAGTAATGGGCCCAATTTATAATCAAGAAATTCACAGTCTTTACAGGCAGGAAAAACAAAACAGGAACTAGAATCAAGGTAATCCCATTTTCAACTATCCCAATTAAGTCCCCAGATGCCTCTGGAAATAGCCGACTAACAACTCTGAGGTGCCTATGTAAAGTGTACGAAGGTGTGTGGAGCAACATCGCCATTGCAGTGCTTCGCAGAAGTTTGATACAATGGAAACAGTGATGTCGGGCCACTGGGCATAACAGGGAACATCACAATGAACGCAACAGAGGTGGAAGAATTGTATCTTGAAGAAAAGCTGAAGTCAAAATTATTCACTTTTAACTGCCTCAACTCTCTGTATTTATATATTTATCATAATAAATGAAGCTTAATAATGGATATCTAGAATAAGAAAGCATTTGCAATCAAAGAATCAAAGAAATTCTAAGAGCCACTATAAAAATAGAAATTTATTTAATTAAACATGTTTATAAATATTTTTTAATGTTTAATAATACAGAGTGTTCCAAAATGTTTTAGACAACTTTTAATCATTGTATAAAAAAACTATTTTAGATAGAGATAAATGGTTTTCAACAATTGGTTTATCAACTCAAAGTTTTTTTGGTATATTAGTAAAGTTCAATATGGGCATGGATAACATCCAAACAATATTCAACCTCTGCCCATGTTCTTGCCAGCATCACCTCATCTACCAAACTATCAGGTCCAGGGAAAAGTTTTTTCGTTTCTTCACCCTTACTTTTTGAATGGATACAATCCTCTCGTAGGTTGATTTGAATAATGCAAATTTTTTATACATGAAAGAGAAATGATTGGTCATTCTTTTGCACTTACTTGTCTAAATGAAAACATTCAATTTTATTTTGAAAAAAACGCCTGAAATGGCACCTACATCGCCAATAATTCGAGCCTGCCTGTTGTATGAATTTAAACTTGGCCATAAAGCAGCAGAGGCTGCTCATAACATTTGAACAGCATTTGGTGATATTCTGTCACCGACCGGACAGCACAGAATTGGTTCAAAAAATTCAGAACTGGTGATGAGCGTCTTGAAGGTTCTCTTGAGTGTTTGGTGGACAACAGCTGGTGTAGTCCATTATGAGCTCCAAAATCCAGGACAAACTATCACAGCAGACGTGTATGTTGGTCAGCTTCAACGTACACATGAAAAAAATCAAGCAAAAACAGCCAGCTTTTGCGAACCATAAGGGTGTTGTTTTTCTTCATGACAATGCACGTCCACGCATACGGCAAAGCTGACCCATCAGGCAATAAACAAACTTGCCTGGGAAGTGTTACCTCATCCAATGTACTCTCCGGATATCTCTCCAACAGATTTTCACCTTTTCCGATCTCTTGATAACCATTTGAGGAACACGTGCTTCAGTAGAGAAGAAGAGCTAAAACATGAACTGGGTGTGTTTTTAACTGTAAAACTCGAGATTTTTATAAAAAAGGAATTTATGATTTAGTATCTTGTTGGGAGAAGGTTGTTGATAATGATGGAGATTAATTTCAATGAAAAAAAAATTCATTTATGCATTAATCTGAGTGCCAATTGTAATATTTGCAAAAACAAAAAAACTTTCCCCTGGACCTGATAACTGCAGAAACAATGCGGGACTTCTAATCCGCCACGCTTTTGACTTTTGTGCTGTGCACTTTGCCTTAAGAAAATCCCCACAGGAAAAAGTCCAGAGGTGTCAGGTCTGGTGAACAAGGTAGCCACAACAAATGCCCTATCTCACCCAATCCACCGTTGAGGGAATTCAACATTAAGCGCATCTCGGACTGTTAAAAGCCCAGTGAGGAGGGGCACCATCTAGCTGGAAGAAAACATTTATTTGGTCATCCTGAAGTTGTGGAAATGCATATTGTTCAAGCAGGTCAAAGTAGTTGGCTCGATGAAAAAAAAAATGGGCCAATAACTCGATCATGTAAAAGCCCGCACCACACGTTGACCTTTGGGCTGTGACCTTGTGATCCCCAAATCTGCATATTATGACGATTGACCTTACCAGACATGTGAAAAGTTGCCTCATCTGAAAACACAAGAGACTTCAAAAAATCATACTAAAAAATCCATACTGTGCCCTAAAATTCCTTTGAGTTTGTGTTCCAGATTCAGTCTTAATAAACCATAGAGGTCTCACACTGTAAGGTGAAATGGAAGAGTTCACTTTATCGCGCTCAATAGATAGGAAAAAAATTTTTAAATTCTCTAATTTTCTTAAATCCTAGCACTTCAACAACAGGCTGCAACGAGCCGTTGCGAGCAGGCTTGAGTAAAAAAAAAAAAAAAAAAAAAAAAAAAAAAGCTCACAGAAGGCGCATGAGGGTATAAAGTATACACTCTCCATGACGTCCCTACCTTTTGAGCGCGATAAAAGTGAAAACCTTACATTGTGAGAACTCTACCACAGATTGTGCTTTCTCTACGCTAGTCGCCATTTTCTGGAAACTAGTCGACACCTAGTGTTATAATGCTGCATCAAAAAAACTTTGAGTTGATAAACAATTTGTCAAAGACCATTTATCTCTATCTGAAATAGTTTTCTTTTATATAATGATCAAAAGTTGTTTAAAACATTTTGAAACACCCTGTATATTCAACAGTTAAAATTATTTTAAGTTGCTATACAGATCTGGGAAAAGAGGGACCTTCAGTTTAATTGGCATATACGAGTTTTTACAATTCAATGCTTATTTGAAGGTATTTTTCAAGAACTGAAGGATACTTTGGATGATAGAATAAACATCATTACTCCAAGTCAACAGTTTTTTGGAACTGATTATCATCACCTTTAAAGTACAGGACACTTAAAAGGAATATTTCACAACCTAGGATCAAACATCTGCATATTATTGGAGTAATTTCTCTAGGAATAACAATCATTTAATTGCTAGAATTACTGTTATGAAAATTATTACATTGTCCTATGATAATGATGGGAGGGATTCGGTCAAAAGAAAAAAAATGGAGAGGAAAAAAAACAAAAAAACTTTTATAAATTATAATGTGTAGGCACTGAACAATTATACACATAATGCAGTGCTGTGATTGGTAGAAATCAATTAAACACCTGATTGGCTCTTAAACAGGGGGAAATGAGGGGAAATAGCTTTTAAAAGCATGGAACTATTCTAAACAGAAAAAAGTTTGCATAAATTATAGGAAAAATTTCGGGAAAATGAAAAAGTTGCTTTTAATAAAATCTTGTAAACATTTCAAGAAGGAGCTTCAGCTGTGAAGCAGAAATACATTTATTAATTTATTATTAGCAATTGAGCAATTATGCATCGACAAAGCAATCGTCGTGTGCTCACGACAATGCTTAAAAAATAAACAGAAAGTAACGGTGTATTCATTCTTGATGAATCAGTTGTTATAAAACCTGAAATTATCTTGATATTCTTTACAGTCACTGTTTTAGCACATGAATTTGACTTGAAGGGGTCCACGAAAAATCCTGAAAAGTTGACACAGCTGAGCTAAGACCTTGATGATCATATTTCTGAAAACAGAATTTGAAAAAGTTAATCCATTCTCAAGTTGTCGTGCAAACAGCAGACGGGCAGATAAACAGACCAAGCATGCATTCTTATAAGTAGCTTTTTGCTAAAGCTCCTAATAAGCAAAAACTCTTTTATCTAGAGCTCTTGAATGTAGAGCAGGCCTAATGTGGATTCAACTAAAATTGGATTGGACTGAATATCCAAAGCCTATCATAGATTCAAAAACAGAAGTATGAGCAGAGGAGAAGATTCAAACCATTAATATAAAATAATTCTTAAGCAGTTTATAAGAATTCAATGAAAATTATAAAGAATGAGCAAACAAAACATTTTGCAAAGAAGGAGAGAGGAAAAAAAAAAAAAATTAAAGGGTCAAAGGTATCCTCAAAGAAATGTGAAAGGACTGAACATAATGCTTTGTGACAGAAGAAAGATGGGATCTAAAAATCTCAAAGATGGTGTAACATCTTTTAAGGAAAACCTAAATCTCCCTGCCCCACCAATTAATGGGTCATGATGTAGGCAAATATCACAATTTTTTTCCTCCCTAAAATCTAAACTTATAACTTATAATAAGAATCTGCCACATTGCCTAAATTTAATCATGTTATTTGTTACAATATTTCAACATAGAACATGTATGAACATTTTACCTTTAAAAATGGTAAGAACAACATATGTATTTAGAAAACAACATTTTGTTATGATACAATACTGAGATATTTTAGAATGATATGAAGATGTAACCGAAATATGGCTGAAGGATTCATATACAATGAGCAAGGAATAAAGATAATCAGTTTTTACTTCCAATGATGGTTACCATAATTAAAAATTCTGAAAATTCTCAACAAAATATGCCGTGAGAAGACTCAAAGCATTCCACAGCATAAACAAACAATTGTAAATTATGGATAAGATAGTCTAAGAACAGGAATTCTGCAAATACGAGTTTATTATTTACTAAGAATAAATAATCTTTACATGATATAAATTTCACAAGAATTGCTATAACCTCATTAAAATAGATTATTTGGTAAAAGTTCAGAGTAGCGTCCCCTGTTTCAAATAAAATAAGTACTGACGATTAACCTCCTGTAATCGGCCGGGGGGAAACCAACTGCCCCCTGTAACCAAATAGGTTGGGGTATATATCAGTAATTTGCCCCCGGAGGGGGACATCATAGACAGAACGCCAAAGGCGTTCGAGTAATGGAAAACAGAGGCCCGCAGGGCCGAGAGTGGGACTTGCATTTGTGATTGTGCGGTAGTGAAAATGAACCCTATAATATGATAAACCATTCACTTATTAAGTAGATTTGTTAAAATGATAAATTCAGAGCATAAACGCGACGGGGCTGCCCGATGTCTTCCCTGATTATTAGGGGACGCTACTCTGAACTTTTACCGATTATTTTTAATACATTTCGAAGTATAACATAAAACTAACTTTTCCCGTTTTCTGATTTTAGCCTAAATTTAACTTAGAAACAGATGGGGAAGGGAACGTACGTACGTTTGTTATTCCCAAATACAAGAAATACATATGGACAAGTTTGACTTAAATTACCTTCACCATTAAAAAAAACAACAACTTCGCTGTGACATATTCATATCTTTGAAAAAAAATCTTAAATACTCTTCTAATTCTACATATAGAGGCTGAAAAATTACTTTAATTGAACTGTCATCGGTTTCTGAAGACTGTTCAACGACTAATTCGTTTACACTGTCGTTTGATAAAGGGATATGACCGGAACTTAACCCATTGTCCTATCAAAACAAATTAATAAGGAATTATTAATTCTGTCGATTCTTTTTCAATACGACTGTATCAAAATGTAATTATATCTTAAAGTAACTATTCCATTATCAGAATATACGGTATATAAGCAAATGAACTCTGTTTATTAATAATGTACAGAAGCAGCTACACAGTAATCTAAACGGCTATTATTGAACGCCAATTATCAATTGCAATATATTATTAAATGTTTAGGAATGTTAATTATGTCTGCATTTTTCTCGCAAAATTATTCATTTACTATTAAGTTTAAAAAAATCGCCAATGACTGTCGCCTACCATTGCTTTGGCGGCCATCTTTAACGATGAGCGGTGTGACGTTTTTCCGGTCTACATCGGAAGTGCATTCGATTGTTTAGTAGGCGTGCCATTTATCCGGAGGTCAAAGACGATCACGAGTGCCGAGTTTGTGTTCAGAAATTCCCCATTTATATCCAATGATTTTTGAAAGAAAATCATTAACCCACGATCCATATCATCAATGAAATATGCTACAAAGTAAGCATCTCTACTTGGCTAAGTCATAAAATTCCTTTTTATTTCTTTATCATGATAGCCCATTTTGCTCAATTCTCACACTTATGTATCACGATCACTCAACTTTTTAGTAATGGGTTTCCTTTTTTAACATGTATTGTTTGTTTAACAATTAGTTAATTTTAGATCAAATGTTGCAGATCATAGGAAAACGATTCAATTTGTGCAAGTGAATTCCTGTTTTGTTTCAGTAGTTATATGTACCAAACAATTGAGTTAACTTTCATGACGAGAGTTTGATGAATGAATTATTACATGTATTTTAAATACCATTTAAATTACATGTTTCAAAAATAGTTGCATCTTTTTATCGAAATGTGAATGATTTTTTTTTTCATACACTGAAGTAAAAATTCCAAGCATTAATGATCTGTTGTTAAAATCTCGTATATGTGATTCATCAGGAGTTAATCACCCGAAATGTTTTCTTTGTTGCTGTAGTGAGTTTGATTCAGTGCATTATGAAGGATAACTACATTATTATGTTTATACTTTTTGTGAAGCTGTTTTGTTAAGTTTTAAATTGTAAGATGTTAAAAATCTAAACTTTATCAGTGTTTTAAAATCATATAAAATACAAAACATTCTGATATTTAAAAAATAAATAAAAAAGCTTTCTTGCAACTTACAAATGATTTTAAGCATTATGTAAAGCTAAATATAAATGCCTGTTTTTAGTTCACTGTGTACCTTTTTATAGTGAAATATAAAATAATTCGCTGTGTACCTTTTTACATTAAAAGATAAAAACATTCCATATCTTTCCTGTTTACACAGTTATCAAGCACGGTAATGCTTTAGTGGAATTTCTACCATTAAAGGTTGCATTCTGGATCTGAATTGGAAATTTTCATTTATGATTTGTTAAAATTGAATGCAATGAACATTGATAATATTGGATGGAATCATCACCTTTTACATCTAACTTTGATTCTTCATTCTTGAAATTCCAATTTTTACAATAATTTAACAAATTCTTATGTTAATTGACTTTAAGTAAGTTGCATAGTTTAAATGTTTTTTTTTCTAGTCAAGACAATAAAATGTGTAATAGAAGATGCTGTCTAGTTTATTTCACTGCCGTGAAAGATTGAAAATCTATATGCATACATAGTTTACTTTTTCCACTTGTGAGAAACATACTTTTATAATTGAAATTTTCACTTTCTTTTTGTTTTGATAAGACAAGTTCAATGATAAAAAATAATCTTTTTGTTTATTGTCATTTGGTAAATGATAAATTGCTTTTGATATTTTTCTTTGCTCATTTATTGTAAAAAAAAATTTGATAAATTAGTATTATGTCTAAAGATTGAGTCTTTGAAATAAAGTAATTTTTAATTAACAAACAATAATAATCAAACTGAAAAGTTTGTGATAATGAAACCTGGAAATACCATGGGTCAGAAGAAAATGTCACTCTCTTTAAGAGATTATTGTTTCTGGAAGTGATGCTGATAATTATGCTCCAAACTGTAACTCTAACTTTTAATTACATGCATACATTTCGTGATTACACCTTAATGGAAAAGCCATTCATTATTATTATTAGCATATATTATTTTACAAATTTGCTGTTTATTTAACCTTTCCTTGATAAAAAAATAATGGAGCAAGAATTTTTTAGCTTTTATCAAAGGCCAATTCTTTTGCTTAAGGAAAGATCAGCATTTCAAGTGCAGTTTCATTAGATTAAATATTTATTTTATTTGTAAATTTAAAGGTGACTAATGAAATGATAAAGGAACGAATTTTGATAGAAAGAGTGTATATCAATATTCATATTTTAAAAATTCAGTTTTAAATTTAACTTCTGAACAAGATTTGTACAATAATGCCCCCTCTTCTCATGCTCATTAAAACCTTTATAATTAAAAAGCTAATGTCCTTAGCTGGTGAGTTTTTGCATTCCCCCCCCCCCCTCCCTCATCAGTTCATATCTCAGCAACAAAACTGAACGGAGGGAAACTGATAAACTCAGGAGTACATGTATAATAGTTGAAGTTAACATTTTCTATATAAAGGAAATGCAACTCTTAAATGAGATCTTGATATAAATCTTTCTGTAATCTATAATATGTCAAGAGTACAAGAGATCCTTTATGTTTCAGCTTTATTTTTTTTTGCATTCTTTTTACATTGAACTCTGGTCACTTGGCCTATTTTTTCTTCTCTTTTTTGATATTTTTTTTTGTTTATATTGATAATTTTTTCTCATCTGTCCTTCTGCATTTACCTGTATAGTAGCAGTGATAGATATTAGATATGAAATTCTCAGGAAGTGAATGACACGAGCAAAATATGTGACATAAAGATAAAAAATTGATGGAATAAAAGTTTTATCTCGTATTGTAACAATCTGCTCTATTAAAAAATGATTTTAACTGCCATAAACAAATTTATAATATTGCCTTACATTTTATTGATGTTCCTTTTCTCTCTTTGAAACTTCAAAAAAATACAACATCCCTGAGAATTTAATACCTAATAAAAACTTTCAGGGATGTAAAATGTTAAATGAGTTGAGCATTAAAAAAAACAACACAGGAGAAATTTATCCATTACCCAGATATTAAAAGCATTTGAAGATAATTTGTTTTCATTGAACATTAATGTATATGAAAATGTTTGCAAAAAATCGATTTTTTAAATCATGAGTTTGCGAAAGAAGCCCAGTTCAGCAACTCGTGGCTTTATCACACACTATGACCTCCATTCTGTTTACCTCAAAAATTTTATAAATATTAGCAACCGTTGATATTTATTTTGTCACAATGACATTTACATTAGTTTTTAAGGTCACATTAAACTTAAATAAAAGTCAGAACTGTAGAAATTGTCTTCTATGGAAGATAGGAAAATGAGGCTTTGACTTGAGGAATTACAATTACATAATCTCATACTAATTTGCATATAGTAACTTATATGATCTTAGAAAATCTCTTATAACTTGAAGAGATTTTTTTTTTTTTCTGTTGTTGTTACTGTTCATCATTTCAGTGAATTCTTCCCCTTCAGTATTAATTTTAAGAATTCACCTTCTTTCTTTCCCTTCCATTCTTCCAGGAAGTTCAAACAAGTCTTGAGATGAAATATTTATCATCTAAATAAATCAAGGTCAGTTGCTTGAGAAAACGCTGGAAGAAATAGTCTTAAGCCATAGTAAATGCAATGAAATAATCTGTATAAGAATAATATATAAATATATACGGTATATATATATATTTTTGAGTTAATCAGAACTGCTTACAACGACATAACAAGAATACATTTTTTTATTGAATTTATTATACACTTCTTTTTTTGTACTTAAAGTAACAAACAATTTCTTCTAAAAATTACATAATCACAATCTTGTCTTTAATTTGAAAATGCTGATTGTTGAGGAAATTTTATTTTACTTTTGATGACAGTTTAATTGTTAAATGAATTGGAGTGCACATGCTAAATTAAATTATTTGCAGTTAAATATAAAAAGTGTATAAACTGCAAAGCACAGACCTTTCTTTTTATTTTTTCATTTCTGGAAATCTTGAAGGATATCTAGTTTTGGAAGGTTTTTTTTGCAGATTTTTAAAAATATTTTGAAGTTAATAAATTCTTGTCACATTGTACCTTACATTTTCTTAAGGGATAAAGTTTCTCAGAGTCCTTTAAACATCAATTAAATATGTTTTAAAACCTCATTTAAGGTAATTAACAGTTCTCATGCCATGATGAACAAGATATATTTTGCAACCATGTTCTCATTCTGTACATTTTTCAGACAGGTGTTTTTTTTGTTTTTTGTTTTTTTTTTTAATAATTCACATTAACTTTGGAAACTTCTTACCACATTTGCTGAGCTTTGTTAGCATGGCTCATTTAAATTGCTTATGGTTTCTCTCAGTTTTTTTCTGATTGCATAGCCAATTTACCAGAATTGAAATTCAGAAAATAATTGCATTAGTGATACATATTAATTAGATTCTGACTGTGATATTAATAGTATACAGATATTATTTATCTTTTGTATAGATCATTTAGATTGTTTAAATTACATGTCTGCAAAAAGAACTTTCAGAAAGGTGCACTAAATGTTTTCAACGAATCTTTTTTTTTTGTATGCTGAAACCAAAAAAAGACCACCATTTTCTGCTATTGCATACAGTTTTTATGCAATCAGAGAGTGACTGTCAAAAGTAACAAGTGTTACTATCTCTGAGAGACAAGTTTTTAATTCTGCCCTAGAATGGCACTAATACATTGTTAGCAGCAACATCATAATAAATTAAGCCTATATAAACATGAATTAAGAAATACTGATAATGCTTAGGTTTTTCCAGGACTTTTTTTGAATGCCAAAATGTGCACCATATTAGAATTGCAATTTCTGTAGTGTTGTACTCTGGATGTCATCTACCAATATGTAAAGTTGTCTTGTCTCACTAAGTAAGGATGTACACCCATTCATTGGCCTATCTGACTTGAACCCCATGGAGAGTTTACATTAGTGGTGTCAAATTCAAATAAATGGAAGAGTAACAACACTGTGTATAAAGATTCCTATGGTTGAGAAATTAAAAATTGAAGGGTACAGAAGATAAAGGTGCCTTGTCATCTAAAATATTTGTTCCAAAAAACAAGTTTTTATTCTTAAAATTTCAATAAAACTGTTGTCGGGCAAAACTTTTCTCGTCATTTTACACTGGACATAAACATCGTTATTCCCAAAATGAAACTACAATTTAATAGTTCCTTTCAATACTAGCTGGCATAAGAATCGCATTTTTAACAAAGCTTGACATTGCGCCTTTATCCTCTGTACCCTTCAATTATAATATCTATAATCTAGTTGTAATACACGGTTTCAATTAGGCCGAGTTTAACACCTCTGGTTTATGTAAAAACCTGTCCTTGATGTTGGAATTCTTTGAGAATGTATCCTCATTTGATGATATCCACTGTACAGCATAATGCATTTTTAAAAATATGTACCAAAGTATGGAATGTGGGTTCAGAGGATGTGTTATAGTAGAGAGAACCTATTTTGATAATGTATGTAGTTTATATCTTAATCCAATTAATACTAGTTTCATTATTTTGTTACACATGAGGTACAAGCCAAATTTCCCAGAATTTGTTTATTAAAAGTTATGTGCTTGCATAATAAATTAACAGACTTCATCTATTTCAAAGTAGTATCTTGTTGCATTGATACACCACTCTTAGTGTGATTTAAAGGAACCCATGGAAGTTATTTTCTGTCATTATCTTCTTTGCATCCTGTATTTCTTTTTAATCTCATATACCATCTTAAATCTTTTTTCCTTGAGTTTCATTGTCATTTACAAAAACAAAAATAATCATTAGGGGCTAAGCCTGGTGAGTAAGAGGAGTGGGGAATGACAGTCATGTTCATGGAAGTCATAAACTGATGCACAATAAGCGAGGAATAGGCTGGTGCTTTGCCATGATGCAACAATCAAGATTTGTTATCTCATGCCTTAAGGTGTTTCTATTGAGCCTGTTCTCTAAGACACCTCAGAAGATTGTGGTACACTGGTGGCCAAAAGTTTGGACCAACTAGCAATGCCAAGAAAAACTGAATTTATACGAAAACTGTTTTACACCTACAACTCTAAGTAAATATGAAACAATATTCAGGGAAGAAACAAATTTATTTCTGCATTGTTGGTTTCTTATTACCTAAAATCAAAATAAGACTGGTCAAAAGTTTGGACCACATTTGTATAACATAAAGGGAAAAGGTTTTACATCATCAACTAATGATTATTTTGATATTTGATATCATTTTGACTCTACAATATTTGACAAACGACCTGAAATAGAATTAAATAAGCTATTAATAACATTTGGCTTGACAGCTTTCTGAATGGCTGCTATTAGTTGTTCTCGAGATTTGTACGGAGTGTTTTCGTAAATTTTTTGTTCTGTGAGATGCCACACATTCTCAATAATATTGAGATCTCGAATTCGAGCAGTCCAAGCAAAAGTGGAAATGTTGTTGTTCTCAAAATAAGCTTTCACAACTCGTGCAGCATAGATTGAAGGACTGTCCTGCTGCTAAATCCATGGTTTTTGCTTAAACTAGACTTTGCACAAAGGGATGAACACATTGAGAAGATCATCTGTATATTGAGCTGTTGTGCAATGTCCATCTATAATGTGAATCTTCAACTTTCCGTTGCTTCCAATGGCACCCCGAATCATCATTCCACTACCACCCATTTGCCACTTAATTCGCAGTGGAGCAAGTGTTTCTTTATCACGATGCTCTTCATAAGAAGCTATATTATCAGGACCATCCGAACTGATTCGTTTTTCATCAGAAAACACAACCATTTGGAAGTCTCTGTTTTCACGCAGATGTATCTTAGCAAACTCCAGTCTCTCCTGCATGTGTCACTGTGTTAGTGGCAACTTTTTGGGTATAATTTCATAGGCAAAGTTCTGAGCACGTAGTTCGCTGCGAATTGTTCTTTTTGAGGCAACAAGATGCAGATTAAGTTTGATTTGTGTGGTGTTGACTACATGCCCAGATGTAATATCTTGTCTAACATGTCTCTTAATTCTTGATTTGTCTCTTTGCGTCAGTGCACAAGGTCGTCCTATTTTCCAATTAACATTTTTAACAATTCTGATAAAGATTTTTAGCTCACATGGGAGATTTCAGCAACTTTTTTGAAGTTTGTAAATTGCTTGTTAAAATTTCTAATTCGCTCTCGTTGGCCTTCAGTTAACATTGTACAATACTTAATATGGTTTTAGTGCTCACCACATAATACGATGACTTGTAATATGCAAATTATTTGGATGTTTCTGATGTTGGTCCAAACTTTTGTCCAGTCTTATTTTGATTTAATGTAATAAAAAAGCAACGATGCAGAAATAAATTTGTTTCTTCCCTGAATATTGTTTCATATTTACTTAGAGTTATAGGTGTAAAATATTTTTGGTATAAATTCATTTTTTCTTGATTTTGCTGGTTGGTCCAAACTTTTGGCCACCAGTGTAGAAGTGCCTAATCACTGTCTCTTTTGGGATAAATCAAGTCGCAATAACGCTGATTGTGAAAGAGCTTGAACACAACTTCACAAAAATGTACAATGAAAAAAACACTGTAATAATCAGCAGTAATAATCTGTAGACTGGTTCGTTAGTGATGTTCTAGATGTTCTCACTGGAGGTGACTTCTAGCAGCATAGCACTGAATCGTTGCCATGAAACAAACATACCTCATTTTTCTACTATTATGCCATATTATAGAAATGGCACATATCTCCTAAACTAATGGACATACGTTTGCCTAAATTGGAACGATTAACGGGCTATGTGCTCTCAGTAAACCGTCCAAGTTTCGTGGAGATAGGTGGCATAGGAGCAGAGTTGCCAACAAAAGTTGTCTGTTCTTGAACAATCTCAAATGTTTATAGCATAAGAAATGTGCAGTATTCAAAAAAATGTTTTAGGTAGACCCAACATATTTTTTGGGCATAGAACCCAAATATTATAATACAAAAGTAGGGGTTCTCATTTAAGAAAATGGAGTTAATCCAATATTCTCCACTTACAGTGCCATCTTGCGTTTCCCTATGATATGAATAATTTTTTGATACGATGTGCGTTTTTTTGAGACATCAAAAATGCCTCATCCTGTAGATCTGAAATGTAGGCAAACATAATCCAATAGGGAAAATGGACCAATCAGAGACAGAAATAAAAACAAGAGATTTTATTAATTTGTTAGAAACATAACACAAAACAGGTAAAATAATTATCAAATAGGATGTGTAGAGGATTGTCTGTTTAGACTAAAGTTATGTAAAGGGTCCAATAGAGGATCGATCTCGTAATTATTTTCATTGTTCAGAATAATTTCTTTCCATCCATATTGACTTCCAGTGAGAACTTCTAGAACATCCAAGAATTTTTGTTGATGCCCAAATTTCCCAAAAGATTAAGAGTATTGCATATAGCCTAGGAAGGAAAGGTATCTGCATTGTGAGAACCCTAACAATTTAGAAAGAAATGATTTTACTGAGAATAGACTACATGAATTTACTCCAAATGATGTTTTATATAGGGAATTTCCCATTCTGTTTATACCATAAGACACCTATAACGAACACGTGAGATCTATAAATTTCAGTGACTAGAAAATCTGCATTTACTGTTTATCTGGTGGATAAAAATCCTCCAATAATGGGCTCCATCATGAAGATATTGACTAAGACACAATATTGAAGATTAGATCTTTGAAAACGTCCAAACATACAAGGCTAAGATTAGAAACGAACCCTGCTCCAGGCATAGATATTTGTGTTTACCTATTAAAAGGATGCAAATAACCTAGCAGTCAAACAACCAATTTTTTTTTTTTTTTTTTTTTTTAGAAATGGGTGCTTAGAATATTGATAATAATTTTTACACTATACATTGTGTATCTGTACTCCTGTCACAAACTTCTGGTGGTGATTCCCCTCAGCAAGATGAAAACAAATGTTCATATAAACATGGTTTGGATAACGAACCGTTTATGAGATTTCCACAGGTAAAAGTGAAGTTTCAGCAGCTGGTTTTTCTACTCTGTGGATGGCAGATGACATGCAGAGAAGCTATAACAAATTCTTGAAATAATTTCCCATTTATTGGTTATTAACATGGCAGAGACGACTCGAGACCTGGTTTATGCATGATGGGGCACCAGCGCATTTCAGTTTGGCACCACAACAAGTACTTTACGCTCATTTCCCAGGACGGTTGATAGGGAGACAGGGTCCTGTAGCATGGCCACCACGGTCCCCGGTCCTAAATCCTCTTGACTTTTACGTATGGGGTCACACGAAAGACCAGATGTATGCCACAACTATCCAGAAGGTTGATGAGCTTTGGAACCGTATTGGCATTGCTTTCAGCGGTGCAAGAGACAGCCCAGGATCCTCGAACGAGTACGCCAGTTGATGTTTCATCGCCTCATTGCATGTGTTGCATCCCACGGTCGTCATTTTGAACATTTGTTGTAGAGAAAAACTAGCTGCTGAAACTTCACTTTTAACTGCGGAAATCTCATAAACGGTTCGTTATCCGACCCATGTTTATATGAACTTTTGTTTTCATCTCGCTGTTAGGAATCACCACCATAAGTTTGTGACAGAGGTTTAGATACACTCTGTATATTAAAGGGAAAAAATGAGCACTAATTTTTATTATTCATTTCCTCATTTTTTTTTTCCTCCCTCTTTATAATAATAGCATATTTGACCATTTGCTGATGAGGCATTGCCTGGGTGTCATTTCTCAAACAAGTAATTTACATTTTACAATGTACATGATTTTTTTAATAATCATAAACAGTTGAGCTATATATGTAAATAACATCTGTTACAACATCATTACAACACTGATGCCGACTTGACTTCATTGTAGACTAAGTGTGTATGTGCAGTACTGCATTTCTACTTTTGCAGGCTTTAGGTGCATTATCATTAAATGGTTGGTCTTTTTTTTGAGCCGCTAGCCTCTATTTCTTTTAAAATGTGATCCCATAGAGAGTGATGCTCCAGATTATGCCTAATCAGGGTTCGTACGGGTCATGAAAAACCTGGAAAGTCCTGGAAAATCGAAAAAAAAATTCCAGGCCTGGAAAGCTTTGGAAAATCAATGGTTTCTGACTTAAGTTTTGGAAAATTTTTGAAAAAATGTTTTTTTGAACAGATTTAATGTTTACTTAATAATTATTTATAAATGATATGAACATATTATTTTTAAAAATATAAAAGATTATGGTCATGGAAAATGTATTGAATTGCCTTGAAAAGTTTTGGAAAAGTCATGGAATTTTATCTTTGATCAAGTGTACGAACCCTGCTAATGCACCTTATGATAAATGCTGCCTTGCATGTGTATAAAGATACTGTTGTTAAAAGGCAATACTGATTTTTTAAAAAAGAGGTATTGTGTCAGGACTGATTTATGACTTGATTCATCAGAATGGATTCCTGTATTAAGTAATTAATAATATCTATTTCAGGAAAGGTAATCTTGCTTCATACAATATATGATCGAAAGTGTTTTTTAATTGTCTTTACTTAATTATTGGGCCATGTTACTAATTCTGAAGTTTTCTAGAGATACACTTGGACAGTACATTACTAAATGTTTTAGGACTGCAAGCTGGCAACTTCTGACAATCGTTATCCTGAATCATTATGATGGCAAATTTCTAGAATGAAGCATGAAACACGCGCATATTAACCCTTAGACTCATCCAAATGGAAACTCTTTTTAAAACACCTTCATTAGTATTATGCTTCATTGCCATTGTTGAAATTTAATAAATTATTTGCAAATAACAGCATAAAACATGGATAGCACATGGATATCATAATAGAAAGAAAGTGCAAGATAGCATTTAGACTCTCTAGAATTTTGTTTTTTTTTATAACTACGTGGATGTGAATTGGCATAAATAGACTGAATGAGTAACAAAGTGGTTTACGGATTACATTTTTATAGAAGCAAATAAATTAATCCATTCAAATAGCATGAAATTTCCTTTTAATTTTTTTGAGATTCAATATAGAAATTTTCAATTCAAATTTTTAAATGTTTAAAGCAATTTAAAAAACCCTTGAGGCTTAAATGGTATTGAAATGATATTTCTTGTAATTGACAATAGTCCTCCTTTGCTTTGCTTTTGCTTTTTTTTTCTCCTTCTGACATCCTTATAGCTCTTCTATCACTTGTTTTGACAGGCCAATTAAAAAATAGACCTCATTTGGTAGATGATTAGTTATAATTTAAAAAGTCCTCACATAAATTTAATATACTGGACATCTACTAGTTTACCCTGCAGGATCTTTCTATTTCATGTTTAACGGTAACAGATATGCAGCATAAAATCTGTTGCTAAAAGGATGTGTATTGGAACTATGCATAAATAATATTTCCTTTAATTTATCTTATTTAAACCTGATAATTAGGCCATTGTGTTTGTATACAAACCTGGCCATGGTATCAAGCAATACATTTGCTAAAACAATAATGATACTTATTGATAACAAAGTCTTTGTAATCATGTATGCCCAGTGATATTTTTATCATTTTAATGATGGATTGGAGTATTGACGATAAAGCCCATGCCAATAGTAATCTCATTATCACACCATCTCCGGCCTGCTCGGTAGACGGATATGAGTTCCTAGTGGGCCATTTTTGGTAAGCAGAACTGGCACTGTGGGATGAACCAATTAGCATATTAAAAATTATATTTCGGGGATTGTTGAAAGGAGATTAAAACGTTTATTAGACCGTTTTCCTTTCATGATTGTGCATAAGTTCTTTAAATCTAATTCAAAAATGTACAGTTATCATTAAAAAGTGTTTCATACAGCGAAGAGGTGCATTTTTTGTTCTGCTTTCTAAATAGAAAGTTCTTCATAATTCTTTTTCATTGCTTGAGTGGTTAACATACTGGCTGCATACAAAAGTATCCTATATTTTCTCTTAATAGTTTGCAGCAGGGGGGGAAGGTGACTTGTTGTTAGAATTATATTACACCACTTAAAATGCATCCTACAAAGAAACAAAAAGACCTTTGTGGTTCTTCTTAGGTCTTGGTTTCTCTCCCCTCAAAAATAAAGAACCATAGATCACTTTGTCATGTTATTTTTTATTTTTATTTTTTGTAATTAAAAAGAATTAAACTAGAACAAAATCTTTTTCATTATGGGTATTTTTATTTCAGTTGTACCCTCCATAAAACCTGAAAAACTTGTAAAATGAGGCTATATCTCTCCAGACAACTTTTCGTGTCACTTGTGAATTTTTCCTCTTTCTATCCGTTTTTTGGTTGACAGGTCTGAAATCCTATTTTGTAGATCAAGGGGAAAAAGGTAGTAGATTTGAACATTGATTTGACCTGATCTGGCAATCAAGACCTCAGACATTCCACATCAATTTTCTTATTCATATTCAATTAACTTCTGCTGATTGCATGAAGCAAAACTTACAGACTGATCATTCACCTTTCATTTAAAAGACTTAATGCAACTTCTTTTAAATAAAAAAAAATTCCAGAGAATATTTTAGGAAAAAAAAATGCAATTATGTATCTCATGGCATTCATGAAGGCGACTACAGTTAGTTGATTATTTTATTGTACTGTCAGATAATTTCCCAGTATATTTGATAGTGTAATTAAGCTCTTTCTTTATTTGATCTTTCTTTATTGGTTGTTGGCTAGCAGTTTGAAAGCTCATTTATTATTCTCTTAAAAGATTTCTTCATCATTATTTAACAAAAGCTGTAATCGTACTGAATTGAGGTAACATTTTTGAAGGAGGCCTCTATCAAAGTGAAGATGTAATGTTTTTTTTTTTTCTAATCGTTTTATTAAGAGGGGGGGAGATGTTATCATTTGTGGGTTTTATTTGGACTTGTACTATGTTTTGTTTGTTTGTTTTTTCTGTGCTATTGAGGTAGTCTGAAATTTTCAATGCATCTGAACTTTGTCAGTCTGACATCGTTGACTCAACTTGAAACGTTTTGCAAGATACTTTGCCACTGCATTATCAATTCACTTATTAATGTGATAAAAGGGCTATTGCCTCACATAACAGGGAACAAAATAAACCAGAGGTTTTGTGCGTGTAGCATAAACTCGGGTCAGCTCACTTTAAAAAATACATATACAAGTTTCACAGTCTTGCAAATGACTTTAATCATTTCTTTCTTAATCAAGTGAAGATTAGTAAGGTAGGTGTTTGCTGCTGTCAAAAAAGATTAAGCTTTATATTTTGGCATCTTAGTCTTGATTTTCAATTAATTGATTTTTTAGACTATTATTATTAATTTTTTTTTAATTTTGAAAGCCAACTAAGCTATCACTTTCTCTAATATTTCTAATTTTAGAAATTCAAGCTATTAAAATGATTTATTTTATGATAATTATCTTATGTTAAGTAACAAGTAGGAAAGGATTCTTTGTGATTTTTTAAAAGGTTAGATAATTACCCTCATATCCTATTAAAAGAGCCATTGACCTGCTGCTTTTTATTGTAATGAATAATTTACTGTTATTATGATTATGTCCTAATACATATACACTATTTACTTAATAAATAATGAATATGAATTCTATACCTAATGTAGATGATGTTAGAAATTATAATTTTTATAATGCTTTTTATGAAATGAAATTAACATAGAATTGTTTCCTATTTATTTGTGTTTTGTAATATGAAAGTACAGGAAATGTGACCTTTTATTTTGTTTTCTATAATTGACATAATCAGGAATAATTGCAATGTACTATAAAAATTTTATAACCTTATTGTAGTCTGACTTGTAGCAACATGAAGTAGCCATCAAAGGAAAAAATTTCGGACTTGCCAAATTTTAGGCAGGATTATGAAAGTTTAATCACATATTTTATAAAACATATCGATTTATAAATAAATCAATATTTTTGGTTGTGCTTTTCATTAACTTTCATTCACTTCTTTAATTCACAATTTTTGCCTGTGAAAGAGTTTCATCATTGTCTATATCAGACACTAAATGAATAAGCACAATAAAGATGATCTATTTCCTAACAAAATTTTTCAAAGAAATACGATAACTTTGTGATATCATATGTGCATGGACATTAATGTCCACGCAATCAGAATAGCTTAGGCAACTTGTTTACATCCATTTCAATGACATTCACCCATTCTATTGACGATCGTAACCATTTATCAAGACAGAATTTATGTTGTGCAATATTTCATTTGGGATAGTGATTGAGTAATAGAAATGTATTGGAAAACTCTTCTTTCGCTGATAGTAAAAGAGAAAATAACTTATTTATTTATTTATTTATTTATTTATTTATTTTGTAATTTCCTTGGTCTTATTGAATTTTAGCATTTTGTTCTGAATTCTGTTGCTGTATAATTTAAAAAAAAAATGTAAATGCCATGAATTCAAATTGGGACAAAAAAAGAAAAGGATGGTGGGATGATTCCAGAAATCATGCTAGTCAAGAGATTTTTTTAAGGCTAAAACAATACAAAGGAAACAGGCTAGCAATTATTGTTATTATTTAAATACTAGATTACATCAGAAATTAAGTTTACTTTAGCTCAGATATAAAATTTCAGGAGAAGAGGTCGTCAAAACAATATATAAATTTTATTTTAATGATTCAAAGTACAATACTGT
>JAHWFO010044110.1:539880-596625 GCA_023313115.1 Rhysida immarginata | reverse complement strand
ACTTTTGGGACCGCTCATTTTTGAAGAAATTTAATTTATTCATTGAATAATTGAAAGAATGCTTTCAAAACATTATATCTTATGTGCTTCAGCTACGTTTTCTTCATTCATTTCTAAAATAACAAATATTATTTACATAATATAATATACAGATATTCATTAAAATCTCATTCTACAGACTTCTTGGATGCACTGTAAATGTTTTGCATTCATGTGATTTTAGACTTCAAATTAAGGCTGTAATTTGTAATGTAATGTCAGGTGTGCAAATTAATTTGGTCAGTTTTTATACTTTTTCATTTCGTTTCATGAAGATGATTCTGTATCGATCGGAACAAATGATAGTCCAAAGGCACAGTGTCTGGAGATTACAACGGGTGGAGTAGGACTTCCCACAGTAATTCTTTAAGGATGTCCTTCATCACTTGAGCAACACGAGAACGATTGGATGGTCGTTTTTCCTCTACTGCATATTAGAGATTTCACAGTTGCTGTGTGTAACAGTCCGCCATGACTATCTGCCCTGATTGGAGCAGCTCATAGTACAGCATCCCCTTTTGATCCCACCAGATGCACAGCAAACCTTATTTATGTGAATGTTGTGTTGGGCTGCAAGGAGAGTGGTTGGTCCACGATTTTTTATGTTTTGGGTTATTGTACCAGAGCCACTTTTAATTGTCAATTACGATCTTGTAAAGAAAAGACTTTTCTATGTCAATTGAAGACATGTCGTGTCGCTGCATCCAATTGTTTTTCGTCAATTAGTGAGGCACCTATTTTCCTTCTTTCTGAATTTTGCCAAGCACGTGCACTGATATCAATTGCTGAGCAAGTTACTTCAAACCTCTTTCCAAGTTTCTTTTGAGTCCGTGTTGTGTCTTGGTGAAGACTGCTTCAAGATCTGTCTCTGAAAGCTTTGTCAGCTTGCGTGAGCACTCCTCGTCATTCTCAAGAACCAATGTTGACATGTTCTTTTAGTTTCAGTAGCCTTTCCATACTATATTTCATACAGGATCCTGGATGTTTCAGCAGCAGCAGAAACCTTCTGGTAATAGCAGTTGAGTATGCAGTGTTGAATGTGCATCTTGTTGGGCTCCATTTCTGAGCAACGTTACTTGGGAAGTAATGAACAAAAATTTTGAAATTATGCACAAATAAAGATCATGTGATCGTTTACTCCCTGTGTAAAAAAAATGGTTAAAGCCCAACAGCTGATTTATGAATTATGATTTCTCATAGATAACTGACAGAATTAGATTCCACACCTAATTATAATGGGCTTATATTAAGTTCCACATCTTTTCAGGCTTATAGCCAGGATCATCCTTTTAGAGTGCATAAAAAAATTAAACTGTATTTTTCTTTTGTATCCTATTCTTTAAGTTGCTCTGATCAACAAGTTATAAAAATCATATCGTTTTATTTTTAAGTATGTTGAACATTTACATTTAATTCCTTGACTGTCATTTCTCTTAGTACTTTCCATCCATTGTTGTACAGGGTGACTCAAAAAGCGGGAATTTTTGAAATGCGTAGTGGTAGCCTCGAGCAGGTGGCAGCACTGTGAAACAGTGACCTTGAGCAAGTAAACACTTTGCCATTTCAGTAACCATGGGTTAGTAGAACGGGCAACAGCGTCCGTTAGCCATAAAAATGTTTTTAACCGTGTGATCTCAGGATTCGGTAACGTTCCCTGGCCCCCTAAATCGCCAGATTTGTTCGTTTGTGATTTTTTCTTGTGGGGCTATCTCAAGAGTAAAGTGTACACGACTCAACCAAGAACTCTGGACGAGTTAAAACAGAAAATTCAGGATGAAATTCACAGTATCCCAGCTGAGATGTTGCAGGGGTCAGTGAGGAATCTCAACAGCAGATTTCAAGAATGCATTTGTACAGGAGAAAGCCATAAAAAATGATAAATTCCATTAATGTTTTGTAAATGGCAAGTATACAGGCTTCAATTACTATGAATAAAATGTTTTTCTTCCATGTTTTATTGGATTGTTCAAAAGTTCCCTTTTTTGGGGGTCACCCGTTATATGTATTATTTATCTAGTCATTATTGTATATTCCAATTTTTATTATTAATTCAATAAATTACTATGATTACATTTGAATGATTGATTATACAGTCAAGTCTCTTTTCATTCAGATGTTTGTTATGTGGTTTTAAAGTTATGCAGTGCATATTTCATACACATACAAATATTGAAACTTTATGTAACAGCTTTCAAATTCCAAGCTTCCCCGTCATACATATGAACGGCACATTTATTAAATACAAATACTGTAATGAGCACAATGCTTTCCTTGATATCTACCAATGAGTTTCTCAAAGCCAATCCATTTCTTGTCAAGGGACAACCACTTGCTTTTTCTGCCTTTCTATTCCCTAGCACCATTACAACATGGGATTACGGATCATTCCCTTGAAACTGTCTTTCCATTTTCCTTTCTTTTCGATTTGTTTAGGCCCATCTAACAAATTCCTTTTCTTTGCCACCTTTTGATACCTTCCTTGTAGCATATTTTATGAAATGTGACACGCAGAAATAAGCAGCAGATTCAAACTTTTGCATTGTAATGTGTAAATGGTGAGTGTCCATGAAGTTCAATTTTGCATGTAAGATAATTTTTGCCTTTTCATTATTGTAAGTCTAAATTTTGCTAAACATGAACTCTATAAAAATTAGTAAATTCATTGTCACACAATTTACTTGCTAATTACATTGTCAAAAAGGAAAAAAAAAAAGGGGTCACAACAGAACGAGAATGGAGTTAATTCTGATTTATTTTTGTGCAGGTTTGATATGGAGATTATCTCTTCTAGTGATGAAATTGATTTGCTGCCAGTTTGTAAACGATGCTGAACACTATGAAACATGGTCATACCCCCGAAATTGAGCAACTAATTCTGTTGCTTGGAGAACACCCCACCCCCACTAGAAGAATAGGGCGAGCCTCCCTCAGCCACCCATCGAAATAAATTTCTGGATATGGCTCTGCTCTGAGAAAGCAACAATAATTGCGATGAAAAAAATATAAAAATTGTTGTTACTTTTCCAAATGAATAAAGTTTGAAAACAAATTTATTTCAAGTTTCATGTCAGTTTCCTTTAAGATTTTGAATGAAATTGATAGGCCTTCCTAATTTTTTTTTTTTTTTTTAATGTGATTTTAGGTTAATTTTAGCTCATTGCTTTGGTTTTCTGTGATTTTATAAAATTGTGGAGCATATGCTTAATTTTTTAATGTAAGTTAAGTTTTTGTGTGCGGGTTTTATGCAGTTTTCTCTGAAACGTAACTACTGAATAAAAGAGAGACTTGACTGCATTTAAAAGCAGCTGTTTAGACAATGCAGCGTGCCTCACATAAATGCCAAAGGCAAGTGAAACAGTGCAGATGGTAAATTGTTAAGAGTGTATAGATGTCTAGTAACGAAAAAATGTGTCCATTCTGTTATTGTTGAGTAGTGTAGAAACATTCAGTAATATTGCAGATAGTTTATAAATACTGTATACATATTATCTATTTTAATGCTGTTTAATTTCTTTAGAGTAAACAGAAATCATTGGCTTTTGATGATGATTTTTTTAATTCGTCTGCTCCCGAAAAGGGTAATGATCCATTCTTTGCTGACCCTTTAAATTTCATCAGCAGCATTTCTCCTTCATTGTTTTCAAATACAGTTGAGTGCATTTATGATAAATGATTTTTTAGTATTATAGCATTTCAGTCTCATCAGTGTTAATTTATGTCATTTGAAATTTACAGAATGAACCCCTCTTCATTGATGTGAGGAAGAATGGTACAACAGAGAACATAAACCCTTTCATTGCTGATTCATTTAATTTCAATGGCGACCAACAGTTAATTTCTGAAGAAGTTCTTATTAAAAGAACAGCAGTTGTTACTGGTAAGCAAATTGAAATAAATTCAGAAGAGAAAAGTCAACTGCCACACTCGGAGATGAGTCTTAAAATGGACAAATATGCACCTTTGGCTAATTTGTCAGTCAATCACACTAGGATTGATGTTCTAGAAAAATGTGCTAATGATATATGTACAGAGGCAGATACTCCAGCTGACGAGCTTGACTTTACTTTAGAGGCTGAGAAGCTATCTCCTTCAAAATTACCTGCATCCAATGATTGTTTTTCAGAATTGGATCCTCTTGGAAAAGATCGGCCTTTTGTAGATAAGAAAGACTTTTTCCATGATGTGAAAAATCCTCCTAAAAAAGTCTTAAAAGATTTGGTTGAAGAATCTCAGAATAATCGCGTCTCAAAATCCACAAACATTGCAAGTTCAGATGAGATGGCCCAACCGAATGGTTTATCTGCTGTAACATCTCAGCATTTTTCAGTGAACTGCCCATCTGAAGGGTCACTACCTCCCCTTCCACCACTTTCTTCCAATAAGGAAACCAGTTCCTTACCTTTTCAATGCCTTACCAATACTAAGTCTGAATCTCCATCTTTCAGTAATCCATTTGCAAAGCCTGCTTTTAGTGGGCCAACTAATGCATTTGATGATCCTTTCTTTTCAGAAGAATTTCATTTTCCTTCACCACCATCAAATCCACCTCCACCATTGCCATCACTGAGTCAACAGGCATCCCCAAAAAGTGAACCACCAATTCCTCCTCCACGTCCACCAGTTATCATTCCACCACCACTGCCTCCTAAACGGCAATTGTTTCAGACATCTCCCATAATAAAACTAGTTCCTCCACTCGAATGCAAACATAATGATAACGATGGTGACAGTACCATGAATAGCAATCATACAGTATTACCCAAGGCAGCTGGTACTTTGCCCATTCCAATTCCTTCACGTAAATCAGTAGGTAATTCTTCAGCAAATTTTTCTTTAACGTCTTCTAGAAGCAATGGTAGTCTGAGTATTCCATCCCCCAGTTCATCTTCCATAAGTATGTCTTCTGTGAATGGCACATCTTATGGTTCCAACAGTCCTAGTTGTCCTCCTAATTCCTTCAGCGATGCTTCATACTTATCATCCAATTTTCCTTCTCTGAATTCTGCCAAAATGGACCCTGAAATTAAACTGTCAGAGATGTGGACCAATAACAATTTCAATTCCCAGTCACCTGTAAATTCTCATCACAAATCAGTATCATCCTTTGAAGAAATCAAATCTGAACCATTAAAAAATGGATTAACCCAACAGCTGAATTCAAAACTGTTTATTGTTAATAACGACAGCAATAATAACAATTACAGAGATAAACCCTTTAGTGATTTTGTTAACCAAGAAGATAGGAGAGAATACACTGAGGCTTGGAATTCCATGTCATCCAAGAATAATGAAATGTCTATATTTCGACGTGATATTGATCCTTTTGCTGATGAATTCTTCACAACATTATCTTCAGATAAGCCCAAAAATACTTTAAACAATGCCATTGAAATTAAAAACAATGCCAACCAAGCTTCAAGATTCACCAATCCTTTTGTATCAGGTTTGTTGACTTGTATAAATATTTTTGGTGAGCTTTGCAGTAACATTTCTTCACATCTGCATGGTTGGCTTATGGCTGCTGTGATAATTGCTTCTAGTTCCAGTTTTATTTAATCATAATACTTGATCTTTATGCTATTAACAGTTCAAGCTTGTAATCTTTTAATGTATTGCCTTGTGCTACCAAAATATTCAGAAGCAAAGATTGATGCAAGTGCACAACTAAATTTTACATAGGTTAATTATGCTTTTTATTTTAATGTAATTGATTGCCACATATATCTATAGTCTAGTAAAAGTTTGGTTTGGACTGTCACACTGTCTGATCAAAAAGTTCCGGAACATTTTGAATGGCGTGCCTGCAGTTGGTTCTACAGACATCCGGGCAGATGCATGGCATCGTGTGAACCTAACACATAACCTCCCGTTGTTGGATTGTCAATAAGTAACTTAGTTTATGTGTACTGTATGGTTATATAAGATGATGATCCCCCAAGCTTTCTGTGATTGTTTAATTTTCCCAATGAGTAACTTGTGCAAACAGCATTCTTGCTAAGAGGTGGATTGCATTTTATACTGTGTGGCCCATAAATAAGTTCAGGTGTTTGACAGCCAATAACTCCATTGTAGAACACAATTTATTTAATCTGTGAAGTGGTATACATCATCAGAGGATACAAAAATGTTTCTCTATGTGCGGTTTTCCAGTGCAATATCAGTCTGTGCTCTATTGAGATCAATTACTGCTTGGAGGTGAAAAGTGACGTTTGCACACATCTTGCGTCAGAACTCAATAGGAATTGCGTTAAATTCTTGGGTTATCATTTCCTTCAGTTCCTCGATGCCGTCAATGGGGTGGCCATAGACTTTCTCTTTGAGATAGCCCTACAAGAAAAAATCGGGGAGCGTCAGGTCTGGAAACCGGGTCGGCCACTCGATGGGCTATGGTACCCAATCCATCTTTCAGGATGGCGCTCTGTTGCAGTACTGGAAATAACGAGCTATTCTCCTCACTTTACGGATTTAATATACTTTGCTTCGTTCAAAAGTTGTAGGCTGTCAAAAACCTGAACTTATTTATGGGCTACCCTGAAGAAGTAGGGGGGATTGTATAGAAAAATAATAAAATTTTGAATCTTGCTTGTACAATAAAAAGGGTTGGTTATTTAAGAAAATACCCCTTTACTTTTTGATTCATCCTTGTGTTTTGGGCCATTCCAAGTTATCTTCAGATAATGCCCATTGTTATTAGTTCTCGGAGATATGATGGAACTACTCTTTATTATTCAGGTTTTAATAAACAATTCCACAATATGAGCTGAATGTGTTGGTAGCTTATTATGTGTGGCTATTAGATAATTCTGCTCCACTTTTTTTTTTTTTTTTTTTTTGTGGTTTTTTTTTTTTTATAAAAAAAATATGCATTATTTCTAGCAAAGCTTCTTTTATTTTTTCCTATACTGCTTAGACTATAGCACATCTCTGCCTTTTACCATATAATAAAATCTTTCATCTTTCTACTAATGTAGTGAAAAATTATTTTTATTATTAGATGAGATCAATAGAAAAGATGTGATTTTGATTTCTTTGTTTTTTATTAGATTGAAACACTTTGATTGCCAAGATGTATCTCTTAACCAGTCGGGATAATTGGAGGTCCAAACCACTTTTAACTGTTCCAGTGCTTGGAAGAAATTTTGAATGAAATGTGACAATGCATTGATTGTTTTTGTTTTATTAATGAAAACATCTAGAAATTGCTTAATTAAAGGCCACATCTTTAGCAATATATTATGTTTAAAAACAAAGCAATTTAAAATGTATGTGTGTGTGTGTGTGTGTGTGTGTGTGTGTGTGTGTGTGTGTGTGTGTGTGTGTGTGTGTGTGTGTGTGTGTTCATGAATAGCAGTTACTTTTCATTCTTGAATGAATGGCAATTATCCATTGTAATTGCTGCTTCTAAAATTGTTTGGAGTTTAATTTATTTATGAATCTTACTATTTATTATGATTTTTTATCCATTCTTTTTTGCATGGATTGTTAATGCCAGTGGAATGACATTTTGACAGTGAAAAGTAATTTTAAAGATTGATGAAAATAGGAAAGAAAATTCCACAGCCTGGATTCAAACCAGAAACCGTTAGCTAACTCGAACCCTTTTTCCTATTTTCATCAATAATTTAAACATCTGAGGTATGGTGTTTAATAAACCCTCATTGACTTATCTGAGTTAGTTTTAAAGAGTTTGAAATTTTCATAATTCTCATTTCAGGTTCTATATTGTGATGTAAATCTGCTATTTAAAATGAATTATTTTGTTTGCAATGTTGTACATATATATAAAATCTATTTATAATATAAATAATGAAAATGTATTTTACTATTAAGCATCTGTGAAATGTAAATTGTTTATTGTTTTGTTGACTAAAGACAACATGGCCAATTTTGAAACCGGTCATATGTTATTGGTGAAATTCTATTCTGTAAGTTAACAAACTAGAAGATCATTGTTTTATTCTTTTTTAGAAGAAAATATGAGTAAATGTTTAATACAACAGACCTTCTGATTAACTCTATTGCCTTTGACCAGTTTATCCAGTTCTGGTGCTATAAATCATATCATATCGAAATAAATGCCAATTGAAACTTTAAAAGAGTTTCTTTATAGTAAATGGCTAAAAGGTTTATTGGACACCTTTGATCCATATATAATGAATTCCATTGGTATTGTATACATATTGAATGTATTCTGAAGAGTCTATTCTATCTACCTTTCTATAAAAGCCATTTATGGTTAATTTTAGTTTATAAAATTAAAGTGGTTAACCATTTTTGATATATACAATTTGTTCCTTCTGTTAATTTCATTCAAAAGACAAAGGGTTTCTGTCACTATCACCCATTTTTGATTTTTATAGATGATCATTTTTGTTGCACATGAGCATTCTTCACATGTACCAACTTTTATATGCTCATCCTCCAAAAAAAACTTTTTTTACTCATTGTTTCAACTATCAATTATACAGGATGTCCCACTTGGAGCAGAACCTGGGCTTTCGTTAATAACATTAACAATAATGAAGATATTTTAATGAAATTTTCAACAGACTTACCTTGCTTTGTTTGAAATATGATGTCATCACATTTAACAAGTGCTGGATGTGGCCACCATCTGTGTTCGAACATCACTGAACTCGACACTCCATATTTAGGAGCATGGCTGCCGGTACGTCTAGTGTCAATAACAGAGTTACTGTGGTGATGTTTGCTTTCAAGTCGTCTGTCTTGGTCTGTTTGCGTATACCCTGTCCTTTAGAAATCCCCGTAAGTACAAAAACCTGGGTTCAGCTTGGAGTGGTACACTCTGTGTTACAAATCCACTGTTTTCATTATCCTGAGCCATTCTCAAAAAACTATGCAACAACTTTTAAGAAACATTACCAGCCACTGAACAAATAGTGCCATTTAATATTGTGCAGGTAATTTTTTTTTTTTCCCTAGACCTTAAAGCCGTCGATCTATTTTGAATTGGTATAAATACATATATGGCATTGGTACATTTTTCACTCTTTTCCTGCTTCTTGGTCCACTCCTTTCATAAATTGCATGCATTTTAAAATAGTTTCCTCCTGGCTTTTAAGAGGTAATTTTATTTAGGCACAATTGTGTTTGAGATGTATTCATGTGCTGTTTCTTTGTTTGCAAATTTGTTATACCGTTTAATCATGCTTGATTTTTGCCATTGTCCGGTTCAGTGGCCTAGTGCACTGAGAAATAATTTTTCCAGTTCACCAAGTTATGGGTTCGAATCCCGCTGTGGGCATGGATGTTTGTTTGTCTCAGATGAATGAAAAGCTTTAGTCACGTGAAAGACACAAATGACCATCTAGTCAATATGCCCAGAATAAAAAAAAAAGAAAGAAAAGAAAAAATAAAAAAAAAGGCCTAACAATCCAAATCAACATTGCCATAATTAACATATCAAGAAATAAGTTTATTCCAAACATAAAGTAATCTTGACTTTTCAAAAAAAGGTAAAATCATTTTTGATGTTTTTTATTTTGTTTGTTTTTTAGTAAGTTCAAAATAATCATAATTTGAGTCGATTTGATTTTGCATTCTATAAATGTAAGATGACCAGAATTTTCAATTCAAAAATTGGGATGGGAGGGAGGGTAAAAGATTTTTATGTGAATATAATAAATATACTAATTAATATATATGTTTAGTTTACAAAGAAAATTTAATTTTTAAAGGCTAAAAATAGCAAACTTTTACTTGTAATAAAATTTTTTTTTTCTCAGTCTTTTATATTTTGTTCTGAAATATAAACGTTTTACTTGTTATCTTTAAAATTTCAAAGAGATTTGATAAAATTAGCTTGAGATATGACTTTTTAAATGAAAAGTATCAAAAACATGTATTTGCTTATAACTTTTTAACAAATGCAAATTTTTCAAAAATATTTTGGGAATTTTTAATACTCCATTCGGTACTACCAAATTATAATAAAAGTTTTAAATTTCACGACATGTTTGTTTTTGAGGGGCCCACTTCAGGAATTCTTACCCCAATGAGAAAGTACAGAGTTCGCCAAAAAAATGTATACACACTTTATTAGATGTCATCTAAAAATTTTTTCATAACAACAAAATCGAAAGTTTATACATCCCATTATTACTAAATGCATTGAATGAAGATGATCCCGATAAAGAAGGCCACAACTGCCATCTAGACATAGGAGATTACTTGATAAGAGTTTGCTAGGAAAACGCATAGGCGCAACTGTTTGCCATATTCCAAAGTATCTCGGCGCTTATGATAATTGCCTGTTGAACACCTGTCGTAATTGTAGAAGTCAGAGGACTTGCATTCATTGCTTGATGCCTGTATAAATTTAGTGTTATAAATTTTATGTAGTGTTTTTCTTTTGCTGAAGTGTGTATACATTTTTTGATGGACTCTGTATTTTACCCTGTGCATTGCAATGTTGTTGGTTGTTTGTTTTTTTTGTTTTGTTTCTTTCCCCAAGAACCATATTTAGTGTCTTTATAATACTTCAAAATAAAAACAGATAATGGAATTTTTATTATTATTATTGTCGTTACTTTTGTATTCGGGAATTTATTTAGTTTTTTAATTGTTACAATCAAAATTTTCAATAACAAATAGTCATGTCAATTTACTTTGGTCACAAACAGACACAGTAGTAATGACAAATTCTATAGATAAAATAAAATTATTAATAAAACCACTGGCTTGAAAGTTCTATTGGAAATCCTAAACTACCAAAACAATTTTTTTTTAATGTTATAAGAATCATACTGTGATGTATACAAATTGCTAATAAATTTGTTGAAAAATTAATGATCTTTTAACATTGAATAATTGCTGTAAAATCTTACATTCATGAGAAGCACTTACCTTAGTTTCACCCCAGCTTAATGGCAGTTCTATATTAATTTTCCTTTTATGAGGATGTTTTAAAATTTTTTGAACTGCATGATTTCATTTTATTCTATCAACTTTGATCCTCTTATAGCTTGAAATGCTTTTTTTTAGGAGCAGGCCTTTTATTTTATTTTAACATTGTGCCTAAAGAAATTTTATTTGTGGCTGCTTAACTCTTGACTGCCATTCAGGAAACAATTACATTTAGTGTTACAGTCATGTGAATAATGAGACTTTCTCTTTAAAAATTGACTGCAAAAAGTAGCCCAAATAGAATTCTGCTTTCCATTCAGGAAGAAGCACAATCATTTTTTTAGATTTTTTTTTTTTTATCCATATATGATGTTGTAGTTTAAAATTGTGTTAATGCAGCTTACAAATTATCAACTTTGCATGCAATAGCATATTTTAATGGTTTAATAAATTAACAACTATCCACTTATAATGAACTTTGTAATAATACATTTTCTCCTTAACTTTTTGATCATCAATTGACAAAGCCAAATAATATGGTTGCATGTTCATTCTCCATTATTAAATATCATCATTTTAGTTGCAAGATTCATTTTCTTGATTTTTTTTTGTTGTTTTGAAAACTCTTGAAATAATAATATATAGACTTTGCATTATTAATAAGAAATAAATACTTCCCTGTAAAATAAAGAATTTCTTTATTTAAATCTCAGTTGTTATTTATCATATTGTAAAATATTCTTTAATGTTATTAATAAATAATTAAGTGTTACCAATATAAAGTTTTTAATGAAGCATTTTATTATTACATGGTGTCCATAATTTGCTTACTTAGGAGCACTGACATAAAATTATTAGGTGGTGCCAATATTTTGAAAATAGGATATTGAATCTGTTCCTGTTACATCAGAGTTTAGGGGCCATTTTGAAGTTTCACCACTGCTCTAAATTCTGTTAAGAAAGTAGAGATAAATTACTCTGAGGTTTAGTACAAGGTTATCCAGACATTAAGTTCCAATGGGACATTAAAAAAATAATAACAACAAGAAAGCATTGGCAAAGATCTTCCTGCTATTTTAAGAACACACCTTACACTACTTTCCTACATAGTTTCCACCATGTGTTGTATTCCCTTGTTATAGGAAGGTGCTGCAAATCACATACCAGTGACTTGTTTGACCTGGTCATCGTTGTGGGACTGCTGTCCATCAAGTAAGGATTTTAGATGGAAATCACTTGGTGCAAGGCCTGAACTGTAGGGGAGATAATTGAATTATTTCCAACAGAAGGCCTTAAGGAGTAAATAATAATAATTATTAACTGGAGATGCGTCTCCAAGCATAGGTAATGATTTTTCAATTGAAAAATGGAAGGAAAAATTCTGCGACCCGGATTCGAACCAGGAATCTCGACTATCATGGCCGATGCCTCTGTTCATTATTATTATTATTTACTTGTGAGTTCATCAACTTTCTGATGGTTTGGAGTGGAGAAATTCTCGATCTGCGGGCCAGGTTCCCGTCTCCCATTGGGCTTTCAACTGTGACAACTTGGTTGTCTTTAAGACACCTTGAGACAGCTTGGCTGTCCGTGGTGTCTGTGATAGCCCAATTGGTAGAGGCATCGGCCATGATAGTCGAGGTTCCTAGTTCGAATCCGGGTCGCAGAATTTTTCCTTCCATTTTTCAATTGAAAAATCATTGCCTTAAGGAGATTCTGACTTGCAGCAGGCAGAGTGTGGGCTTGCATTGTCCACTCATTACTTGTTTGCCATAAGCATCACAAATTTGACAGGGGATTTCAGCTGGTTTAATGTTCTTTGCATTCAGAAAATGAATCAAGAATATGAACAGAAAATGAACCACGACTGCAGCACTACAGCAGCAATATTTAAAAATTGATCTTAATAGCCCTCATATTTCAGGAGGAATAAAAATGAATTTAAAATGTAGTAAAATGTTAAAGTTTATCGTCATCAAGAATGCACTTAAACTCGGGACCAGGCAAAGCTGATATTTTGTATAAAATAATATAAATTTTAAATTGAATCAACGTATAAATTATTTTGCTTTTCTCCTTTGGAAAAATGAATAAAGGGGATGGGCAAATTACCTGAGCCCTGGCTTGCATCTTATTTACTTAGGTCAAGAATAATTATTGGGCCATGCTTATACACTGAGTGAGCATATTATTATGACTACCCTGTCAGTATCTCGTTGGGCCACCTTTTGCCTTTAATACTGCGGTGATTCTTCATGGCACTGATTCCACGAGATGCTGGAAGGTGGTGGGAGGAATCTTGACACCATGCCTGATGGATACACTGTTTAGTTGTGCTAGATTGGACGGTGGTGGATCCAGCCGTCTGATGGTTCGTTCGACTTCGTCCCACAAATGCTCAATTGGAGTGAGATCTGGGGATTGTGGGGGCCACCGAAGTAAGGTAAAGTCCCCCTCATGCTCCTGGAACCACTCCTGCACAATACGAGCTCTGTGGCATGGTGCATTGTCTCGCTGGAAGTAGCCATCAACATGACAGGGTGGACTTGATCGGCGACGATACGGAGGTATGCTGTGCCATCCAGACGTTGTTCAACATGTATTAACGGACCCAACGCATCCCAGGAAAACATCCCCCAGACCATAACACTGCCCGCACCGACCTGAAGGGTTGTACTCATGCATATAGGGTCCATGCTTTCGTGCTGTTTCCACCAGATTCTCACGCAGTCGTCTGCATGATGTAACTGGAATCGTGACTCGTCAGACATCTTGATTTGTTTCCACTGCTTGATAGTCCAGTCCTTGTGCTCGTGAGCGAATTGGAGTCGTTTCCGCTTGTTGGCTGCAGACAGCAAAGGTGTGCGGACAGGTCTTCGGCTTCCGTATCCCATGCGATGCAGTGTGAAGCAGACAGTGCATTCAGAGACCGTTTTGGAGGAGCCCTGATTAAGGTCAGCAGTGATTTGATGCACAGTTGTCCTTCTGTTATCCTTTACCAGTTGTGACAGTCTCAGTTCTGTCCGATCATCAACCATCCGCGGGCTGCCACAACGTGAATGTTCAGACCCCCATCTTCTGGCTAACCGTCCAGTCTTTAAATACTTTAATGACTGCTGCTCTTGAGCATCCCACAAATGCTGCTGTTTCGCTGATACTCGCTCCATAGCTCCGAACACCTACAATCATCCCGCGTTCGAAGGCTGTTAAATCGCGTCGTTTACCCATAGTTGAAGAATGGAACACGTATACTGTTGTCGACGACACTCTGCTTCCCTTTTTATATTGGTCCGGCCCGCTAGCAACATTGTGGCGACGTCCGTGTGCACATTTGCATAAACATGTCAGGTGGTCATAATAATATGCTCACTCAGTGTATGTGCATTGCTGTAACAAACTTGTGGAACTACGTAAATTGTAATGCAACAATTCTTTTTTTAATATTTCCAGTACATTCAACTATAGTCTGTAAAAGCATTTCTCAACCTTTGGGTCGCCAAATGATAGAAAAATTATACCGTACTAGTATTGCCTGCGTTCGAAATTCAACCAATTGTATCTGTGATTGTTTTTGTTTACTTTAAAGATTGAAATATAAACACTGCAATTGAATCGATGAATCTCACGCGAATTGAATTGAATTCTCATTGATGGACTTAGGACACCACCTATCAGTATCTCTTAGCATCCTATCAGTATAGGTTTTTAATTAATATCTCGTCTAATTGTGATCGCAGAGACCTTTTTTTTTTTTTTTTTTTTTTTTTTTTCGCAGTACCTTTCGAATGAAATAAGTTTCATTCCTCTCCTTTTATAATAAATACCCCAAAAACGTTCCCCAATTTCGACGTTAACGTATTAATATATAGATATCTAATCTGGAAATGCAGGGGCCAAAAATATTTAGAATATAGGCAGGTTTCCCATATACCTACAACTCAAGTGGATGACTTCTTTTTTCTAGATTAGACAGGTTTTTACTGTATAAACACTAGCTGTCTATACCTGTCTTTAAACAAAACAGGATCCTTTTATTACAATTAATTTTATTTTGTTAGATTGCAAAATTTAACAATTTTATAACATTTGGGCCGTGGTACCAGTACAAACAAATTTGTTGGGGTCGCAGGGTAAAAGGTTGAGAAATGCTGGTCTATAGCAGCTTTTTCTTACATACAGGGAATAGGGAGAACGGGAAGCGAACTGATTCAATGCTAAAGTTATGAAATAAAAACAGCGCCAAAGCGGAAGAACGTTTGGACTGGTGAACTAATCGGCTGTTCCCTTTTCTTCCCTCCCATTCAAACCGCTGTTACTTTCACTTCCCCCTTCGATTATACTGGATAAAGAAAAGATGCAAAGAAAGAAACATGGAAGACTGGAGGAAAAAAATATTCATAAGTGGTGAACTTGTGAATATCATTTCCTCCCACCTTCCATGTTTCTTTCTTCGTGTCTTTTCTTTATCCCAGCATAATCGAAAAAGACGAATTTCATTAGCTAATTTTTTTTACAGTTGTAATTAAATTTCGGTTTTAACTATTAGGCAATCATAACCGTATGTAATATTATAAATCAATTTGTTAAAATTAATGCATTTAAAGCTAAGTTGCAAATTCTTAAAAAATGAACATTAAACACAAAAAGAATCGCATAAATTCATTTTATATCTCACGTTGAATCTCAAAAGAAAACAATGTAACTGGAAAAACATTAACAATGAACAGATCAATATTGTTCAAAATTAAAATACTTATATTGTAAGAAATTTAAAAATCTGGTACTACGCTCGAGACCCCAAATACCACAACTGAAACTTTATTAAGGTTTTAGTTTCGAATTGCTAGTTCACCAGTCCGAACACAAGGATCGCTAGTTATTTCCGCATTTCAAAAAAAGTGCCGAACTTCGCTTCCCGTTCTCCCTATTCCCTGTTGCATACTTATAAGAATACATAATTGTTTCTCTGAATACTACTATAAGACAATATACAAGTTTTATACAAAAAGTATATTGGATCTTTGGCTGGGGAAACTGAAGTTATTCACCGGTAGGATTTAAACATTAATCCCCTTCAAAGGTACGCTCCTTGGGACTGCATACACTTCTCCCACCGCTCCCACCATTGTTGGAAGCATCTTTGGTAGGCTGGTTTGGGAATGGCGGACAGATCCGCCGTCGTTTTCTCCATAAAATCTTCTCGTGACTGAAATCTGGTTCCTTTCATTGGTGTTTTGAGCTTAGGGAACAGCCAAAAGTCGCATGGAGCCATATCAGGGGAGTAAGGAGGCTGACGGACCAACGGAGTGCTGTGTTTGGCCAGGAACTTCTGAATCAGATGCGATGAATGGGCGGGTGCATTGTCGTGATGGAGCGAACAAGTTCCTGTTGCCCAAAGGTCGGGTCATTTCCGTTGTACAGCATCATGAAGGTGACGAAGGACCATCAGATAGTACTCTTTGTTGATGGTTTGGCCTTTGAGAAAATCGACAGGCGTGTACTACACTCACTCTCACGATGCCAGGCAGCAACTCATGAGCTCTGCGTACGTGACCAACTGCACGCATGTGGATGAAGGTCGCCTACACCTTGTCGCCAGAGGAGAAAACCCGCAGTTCATTCGTTTAGGCAGGGAAAATAAAGGTCTGGTACTTTTTTGAACACACCTCTTATATCAAAGAATAGGGCTATGAAAGAAAAAATCACAAAAATGTTTGAAGCTGATTAATCATGTTGTAAAGCCAATGACAAAGTAATTATGACAGCATTATGCAACATCTAGCAAGTGCTATACCTATTTTTCATGGGGAATTAATTCTTTATTCAAGAAAAGAAGATTTGATTACATGCACACAAGTAATCAGTGCAGTGCACTTTATGATCAAGCTTAGCATTTATTAATTGTTAAATATATGTATTCATATAATCATGATTATTACATCAGATGATTAGCTTTTATCGAATACAGACCATTAAATCCTTGAAGTAACGAATGTTTTTTAATTTTTATAAAAGCCCCATTCTATCCCGCCTCTAAATACACAATTTGATAATACAAGGGCTGCCCAATTCCATTGTATTCATTGCATTTGCTTTACTTGTAGTTACCTTAATCAAAGGATGCTGCCAAGTTGTTTAGTTGTTTTTTTTTCCAAAGGATTACTGATAATGCTAGTATAAGGAGATATTGTCAACATAAGCCATTTCACTACTTCATCACAAGAATACTATCTGCTCCATAGATGTTTTTTCATTTTGCCAAGTGGATGAAAGTCACCGGTTCCAAGTTCGGGCTCTACAGTAGATGGGGACCTAGATTGGCTGTACGAGGTCTGTTGTGGTGCGGGCAACATGAGGCCTAGCGTGATCATACAACTCCACTCCTCGTCTAACAAGACCAGGTCAATAACATCAAATACAAGTGATAACGAAGTGAAAGACAAAATAGTGAAATGGCTTAATGAGCAGGATGCCACTTTCTATCTTCAAAGAATAGAAAACTTCATTTTACACTATGCCAAATGCTTGAATAACTTTGGCGATTATATTGAAAACTAAAGGTACAGTGTCGAAATAAAAGTGTTTTTTATCTTGACCTATCTTTACCCATTCACCTGCAAAAAAATAGGGAAACTTGGTTTTTTATTTACCCTCGTACTTTCACAAATCTACTGTAGTTAGGTGCTTATTTCCACAATTACAATATCAGTAAAATTAAAATTTTACTGATACGAGGTTTATTAACTGAAAAGACATTATTTGTTAACCTTCAAATTACTACTCCTTTTATACCTACTATCATATTATGAATATTGTTTAGTTACAGCTATAAAAAAAATAATATATTTTAAAAAAGATTATTCAAAATGTGTTTTGCGCAGGTATTCTGTCTGGGCTAGGAATTATAAACAGCAAAGGAAAATTATCAATAGGATTAAACTGTCAAGGACAGTCATCAAATAAGCTGGTGGCCATTTATTCTTGTAATTTACTTTAACGGTTACGTTCTGTTTAAAAGCTGTTTTTCTGCAATGACAGCTAATTATAGGAAAATTTACAGGAAGGAACAGAAGATTACTTATATTATTAAGTTTCTGTTCCGTTATATGATTAGTGCTGTTAATCCTTATTGCATGGTGCGTGCTTGTATCTCAACCTCGTTAAAACAGCTTCAAAGATAAAATAAAAAACCCTAAACATTTAAAAATCTCTTAAAAAACGAAATTTCATGGTGTTAATCGAACTTGATTAATTGTTTCTTTTAATAATAATTACTCATCAAATAATAAATAAATAAATAAATAAATAAATAAATAAATAAAATAAATCAGTTATTGGGGGCAAATATTTTATTTATTTATAAAGAATAAAAGAAACGCGTAAACACGTCATACATACAAACTAATTTATGAAGATTTAAAAGTGTGCAAATATATCTGATCACCGATTACTCTCGTCTACATCGGATAAGCGAGACTCAATTGCATTAAATGTATAAAGTGTAGTCGCTTTAAATTAAAAAAGCGTTGAATTGAAAAAGAGAAAGATGGCCAAACAACTTCAAACGTGGAAAGCGATGATGAACAGAAAAGGCAACTGGCAGGCAAGGTCTTCGAGCGATGCAAGGAAGCCAACCACTGTGTGCGAAGCGAGTGAGAATGGCCCCGGGGCAAGTGTGGCTCTCTCGGCCAACTGTGCCTGGCCGTCGTTCGCACTCCACGTCATGTTTAGGTGAGCACGAAACTAATGCCTCGACGGATTTGGTCTTGACTTTGTGGCCGACATCTTCTTCAAACGCTCACCTGAGTTAAAACAACAGCTGAATTGACCGTCTGTTTTATAGGATTCTGTTTCCTGGCAAGAATGGGTAAGTCCGTACCTCAAAAAACAGCGGAAATTACGAATTTTAGACATTCAAAATTTTCATGTTTTGTGCGAACGTATTCCTTACATTAACGAAATTCAAAACCAAAGAAAATTTCTTTTCGTTTAATTTCCTTTTAGGTTGTCGTTGGTATCTTATTTTGGCTATGGTGAGTATGCTAAACAATACAGGAAGAGAAAACATTATCTCCTTAGCAACTACAAATAAATCCGTTAATCCAAATTAGCATCTCTTAAGAGATGAATTTGACCATAAATCTGTGATCTTTAAAATTTCTTCTAGGTTTATTTAATCACAGTTGTGATGGGAGATATGATGCGAAAAAGCATTGTATTTGATATGAAAACGCCAAAGGTGTTTTACTGCCCCCAGGAAAAGCCCACTGGTTTTGATAAGATGATAGTGAAAGCAAAACCTCTTACAAAACTCTGTGAATTCGAAGGGCGAGGTCTACCAAAGGAGTACAGATCTGACTGCTACAACGATGTCGATGAGTCTGACTATGCCTGTGCAGAAAAACGGCGCATAATGGTAAGTACCATTATCTATAGTAGTTAATTTGTAACTAATAAAATGAAAAGTATATAATAAAAGTAATAAAATATGTTCTAAATGAAAAGTCATTCCCAAGCTGAAATGACTGCAATAGTTTTAGAAGAAACAATTGTCTCACAGAAACAAAGAAGAATTACATATGCACAAATCCTTCGTTATCTGATGATAACAGGAGTTAAAACCTATCTCTTATTAACAATTGATTTTCCCGTGGATTGAAATATTAAAGGATGTTGTTACAGTGTTAATCACTTCTGTGTAGGATTGCCACTGTTTTATGGACAGATTTCTGGACATCTCTGAGTTTCTTCAGTAAGAATAATAAGCTAACCATACTACAAAAGACACAGATATGAGACTTATAATGTGTGTCTTGAAAATAAATATGCAGTGTGTGAAGAAAAAAATCCTACATTTCTTTCATTAGCATTTGAGCTGTTGGATGCCTGGATAATCCGCAGTGGATGGCACTTTTCAGTTGCCCAAACTAACACTTATGATTAAAACTTTATAAATGGGATGAAAATAAAAAGGGGGCAAGAAGCTCTGGATAGTTATGTATATGAAGACACAAATAGATAGCACATCCCACGACAAACATTAATGTGAACTATGTACATTGCTGGACATCTCTGAGCTTCTTCAGCAAGAATAACAAATTGACTATACTATTGAAGACATTATGATATAAGACTTACAACGCATGCCTTTAAAATGAATACCACTATGTGTTTGTTCAATACCTGAAGAAGGCTGCCTTGTAGCCAACCGTGCCTCGTTCTCCATTAAAATTTTGTGTGCAATGTGGTAGTCTGTCTTTCATTTATAATTTTTTTTCCCACTGTTAGTTGATTAGTATTTTCTGGTTTCATTTTTCAATTTTAAGCCAGCTCAGTGGCCGGTAGCGCTAAGGCGCAGGTCTTGTCACTCTCGAAACCAACAAGTCGCTGGTTCGAATCCCACCAAGGGCATGGATGTTCGTGTTTGTCCATTTACTAACAAGCTTTGAAGGCCAAGCAAAGCTTCAGTAGGCTGATCTCCTGCTAGGCCAAATTTCTAATAAATCCAATGGTTATTTTAACGTCCTCAACACTGAAAAGATAAAAGAGGATTGGAAAAGAAGAAAATGTTTTTGTTTGAGATATCTAAAATTATGGTAGAAAGGAAAATGATCATGGGTACCAATATTATCACAATTATAAAAAAACTTTATAATTATTCCAGGGCTTGAAATTCAAATTTTTCATGGAGGGGAGCATCCCCTCCTGTGTTTGTAAATGGAGGGGAGTTAAACTCTTTGGGAGGGAGGCAATAAGTTACGTGTTATGCAAGTGATTTTTCACCATATTTTACGTTTTGTACATAAATGTGTTAAAATTAATAAATAATAGTTATTCATTAAAAATATAAATTAAATAAAAAATAAGATATGGTAGGCGTAGACCTTCCTTTATGGTCTGGGGTAGAATAAGCAAACTTGGAACGACACCATTGAAAGTCATCAGTGGCACTGTCAGTGCTGCAAAACACCAGGACATTCTCCAGGAAGCGATTTTGGGAGCGATTTTAAAATTTTGGACGAGAATCCCGCCATCCCGCCCAGAATTTCAAGCCCTGTATTCTAGAGCTCCCTTCTGAACCTTCATAGAAGGTTCCTCTCTACTGTTCCTCATAACAATTGAACGTGTGAAGCACTAATGAACAAAGATGTAGAAAGAAGGCTCTTCTTCCCTTTATCCTTAAGGGAATTCATCATCATCATCATTGGCCTTTATAGGCTTTACAGCCCTTTAGCCCCAAGCAAGTGACTGCTTGTTTCTAGACCTTAATTTATTTTATGTGGCAGGGGGGTCGGCCCTACGCACAACCCCCATTTCTGGGGGTGATGATGATCTTAACGACTGCTGTAAGATGGTCGCAGCAGCCGGGACCGACGGCTTTACGTGCCCTCCGAAGCACGGGGGGAGATGTAAATTTCCAGGTTGTCACCCAACCTGTGACTAGCCGCGCCCAAAGTTGCTTAACTCCGCCAGTGCTTAATTCTATTTTCTATTGGCAGCACAATACTAAGCATAATGCATGTATCTCATAACTCCCTTAGACCACGTTCATAGTGAGCGAAGTGAGCCAAGCTGCGAGTCCCGACAAGGAAGTAAGGAGAGGAAATTGTAAAGGCTGATTGAACCCTGAATCGGGATTAACTCTGTTATCCATTGTTCGAGTCCTATAGAAATTTCGCTGCTCGACTCGAAGCTGGCATATTGAACACGGCCTTAGAGAAAACTTTTTCTGAGAAGAACTTGAGCTAGTCATGCTGACTTTCAGAATAGAAAATTTGGTGGTCCTCATAAATACATGTTTCGTATTAAACAACTCTTCTTGAAGCAAGATTTCACCTATGAGTGGTGTAGCCATATTTTCATTGCAGTGAAAATGACCATTTTAAATCAAAATACCTATGAATGTAAAATGTATTGAAACATTCTGTCTGAATCAAACATTGCCTTGTTATTCTAATTATGAAGCTCAGATAATGTTCCATTTTAATCATTATTGAAAAAGATACAATAGAAATCTGTTACATAGTTACCTAGATACATGATATGTCCAAGATAGAACCAGCTCCACTTCAATAACTATACATTTACCAATACTTTGGTGTATTTTCTCATGCAGTTGGGCTACTGTTCTGGGTTATTTTTGTAGACTTTTCCTTTTAAATATCCCACAAATAAAAATTGCACGCAGAGAAGGCTAGTGAACAAGACCGCCACAAACCTTTGCTTATTGTGCGTTCCTTGATGTTAGCAACTAATAAAACATAGCTCCATCTTTTTTGTAAAATACTGTACATGAGAGTAGAAGTTTTCAAAAATTTGAAGATAGACTTCCATATTAACATTGGTTTCAAAGAATATCCACCTGATAATTCGACTATAATTCAACTTAGCAGAAGCCTACACCAAACGCCGATTTTTTGATTGTGACCATGTGTTGGGTGGAAACAGTGAAATCACGACGTGATGTGTATGCCATCAGAATGGGACCAGTTTTATCTATATGACCTACAATATCATAGATCCATATTGAGTAGCTACATAAGGCACCATTTGAGTAGATCACATTTTATTTACCTGCACAGAACATAACTGAGGATTTTCTACAAGATAGCCTCATGTTATCACCGTCAGAAAAATTATGGATCCCTTCTTTTACAATGTTGTAAAAGGTCTCTACTATAGGCTTATCATGCAAAATTATTTTCTACCCTTATTAAACAAGCATTTAATATTTCACTGCTCATAACTGTGTCTTTTTTTGTTTTTTTTTAACAGAACAAAACATGCATTTGTACACGGTGAGTAAATTTAGGAAACTGCTGAAGTATTCTTCATACCATTTACTCCTGAAAAGTGTATATTGAAGTAGTTTTGTTTTTTTCCCCCTCCTTATCTATGATATATGTCATATACAGGGTGTTTATGAATTCCATTGCCAAGCTTGGAGAGGTGGCAGGGAAGGTCAAATCTAGCAACTATTCCAAATACCATTTTTACCACAAAAACGTAAACGAGTTAAAAAGGTGTAAAGATCCCGACCAACCCCTGTGAATGCTGCACTGCACGGCACCAGCAGAGCTGCATGCAAAGCAGGAAATTAGCAATGAAAGCACTAATTGGTGAATCATGACATGCAGCTCCGGACAATTTATTTGTTCAAATGCAGAAACTGTTATTACAATGTTACATTGAACAATTACAGCAACTGTTCGAATGGCAACCCTGGGCTGTGATGCAGGACGTGCATCTTTGTTGCATGTTATGTCGCACTCTCTCAAACACTTCTGGTCTTTGCTGAACCTCTGTATCAAAGATTCTTGCTCTCAGCTCGTCAACACTGGCTACTAGAGTAACATAAACCAGGCTTTTCAGATGACCCCATAGGAAAAAGTCCAGTGGCGTTAAATCCGGTGATCTCGGTGGCCAGTTAATGGGGCCACCTCTAACTATCTAACGTTGAGGGAAGGTTTGATCAAGAAACTCAAGCACAGCCCAGGTAAAATGTGCTGGTGCTCCATCGTGCTGCGACCACATCTGCCATCTGACTTCCAAACACACATCTTCCACCAGCCCAGGCAGGATATCTTGAAAAAATATGAGGTAATGTTCTCCATTCAGGATTGGAGGTAGTACATGTGGTCATGTAGAATTGCAGCCCAAATGTTAACATGAAAGCGTTCTTGATGGCTGGAGATGTGTGTGGCATGAGGGTTATGTTTGTCCCAACTATGGCTGTTGTGGTAATTGAACATGCCCTCCTTGGTGAATCGTGCTTCATCCGAAAATAACACAAGTGTGCCGAATGCAGGATTGTTAGTAACACTCTGAAGATACCATTCAGAAAATTCCATGCATGGTACATAGTCTCCACGTCGTAAAGCCTGAACTTTCTGTTTGTGATAAGGATGTTGTCAGTGCTCATGTGGATAGAGTCGTGTGATTGATGCCCACATCGTCTGCAACTGCATGGATGCTTGTGGGTGGGTTATCTGCAAATCTTTGCAGCACCACCTCTTCGACATGTTGTGTTCGCACAGTCCTTGGAGAACCAGCATCATGCCTGCTGGGTAGAAATTTCCCCATTTCCCGTAAGTGCCGGTCACTTGCCACAAATGTTGCACGACAAGGATGCCGTCTACGAGGGAACCTCTCCCGGTAGAGCCTTGCAGCTTCTCGTGCATTGCCATGAGCCTGACCGTACAACAGATGGATGTCTGCCATCTCTCTATACGTGAACTCATTCATGTTGAGATCTTTGCAGGTGTGTGCTTCTGCTTGTACGTACTTCACGGACTCTGCTTGGTCACCCTCGATTAGGAATGTGGTCACCTGTGTGTTCTGATTCACCAATTAGTGCTTTCGTGGCTAATTATTAGCAACCCCCACCAACCGACATGCAAATGGGTCATGCCATCATTTGCATGTTCAGATCATCTCATATGGAATGCAGGAGGAACAATGGGCATTTTAGTGGATTTTCACCTCAATTCCAACCACGTCATGGGCAAGACAAAAGACCTAATAGGCTTTGAATTTGCCATGAGAGTGAGCGCCAAAGAAGAAGCAGGTGCTAGCCTTAAGGAAATGGTGATCCTTTTAGGCTTTTCAATGACCACTGTTTCCAGAGATTTTGCCGAAATGTTATGTCATAATAGGAGAATGTTATGATCATAGAAAAGCATCCAAAGTCATACCTGCAGACATTCAGGTACCTTAGATGCTGGAATGAATCAAAACAAATAAACAGTAGCTTATCAAAAACAACAATGTGCCACGATTCACTAATTAGCAACAGAATCAAATTCTGGAATGTACAGACCATTGAACCCTTGTACAGTAGAGTTACAACCCTTGCCAGGTTCCTTTCCTATCAGAACAGAACAAGAAAAAACTATGCCAGTGGGCATATGACCATCAAAACTGGACTGTAGATGACTGGAGAAAAATTGTGTGGTCTGATGAGTCCTATTTCCAGCAGCTCTGGACAAAGGGGCATATCAGGGTATGATATCAGCAGAATGAGAGCATGGATGAAAGAGAATAGGCAATCTGACATACATAGTCACATCCAATTATTACTGTACAACTTTGTATTGCCATATAGGCAGCATGGACTGGTATCCCTGTTGAATCTTTCAGGACCTTGTGGAATCAATGCCCTACCCAGAATAATCCAGGTAGTTCTCCAGGCAGATGGTGGAGCAATACGATATAAGGAGAGATTCCTAATAATTTGTCAGTGAGCAGTGTTCGCAAGTACTTTTGAGTTGTAGCTGACATTCATAGTTTGAAACTGCATACTATGTTCCCAAGACTCGATTACCACCCAAAACAAAACAGACTGATTGTGCTCATTATAGATCTAATAATGTTTTGCAACTAAAATAGCTATATTAATTACATATGATTACATGTACTGTTTATTATTTTATGCTAATGTTTACAGATTACTGTCTTTGCAATAATACATACAATAGTATATCACTCTGTAGTTGCCACAAGAATGCAATCGTTTCAATTCTGAATTCTGACAATATATATAACGAAGTGAAACAATTGACTTAAAGATTTGTATTCCATCAGAATGAACTTCATACTTTGAGAACCATCTGTATTGCTCCCCCCTCCCCACACAATCCCTTCCAATTCCAAATAAGTGAATTTGAATGAAAATTAAAATAATTTATAATACAGGCATAAAGCTAGTAGTTTTGGTTACCATAGAAAAATTTAATTAATTTAAGTTACTTGTCATTATAGGAATAATAATTTCAAATTGTTTGTTTTTATCATAGACACGACTGAATCCACCAAATGATACAACTCCAGTTTCTTTTAGTACTGGGAAGAAACATTAAATCAGCAATCCACAGTAAAGATTTATTTAATTCTTTTTTATTTAATTTTCAATTGTCTATTTCGAACATAAAAAAGTACATTCATAACTGCATTTTTTTTTTTAATAATTCAAAGGGGAATTGAAGCCTGTAAGGTGACCGGTGACTTCATTGGCAGCTAATATTTTATATACTTAATTTATTTTGATGTAATATTTTTTAAGTAAATTATGACTGGAATTTGTATCTTTGAAAATGTCTATTTACAAATTAAATTTTTTTACAGATATTTTTTATAGGATTTAAAGATATAATAAAATACTGTTAAAGTTTACAATATTATCTGTAATGTTTTATTTATTAATAAAATTAATATAAAAGTTCAAATATTAAGGTACAAAAAAGGTATTTAAACTACATTTTAAATGGAATAGTTGAGAATTTCTGCTAGAAAACTAAACTTGAGAATTATGAATAAAGGTTAATGAAGGTGATGTGGAGACAGCTTACTTGAGCTGGTTGTTAAAATTTGACAAATTTAGCAAGGTGATTCTATGCCAGTTTTTCCCCTCTTTTTTACACATTTTCCCCAGTGGATCATCAAACAGGCAATTTTTTTTCCATATCATTTTATATAACGTTACTTAACATTTAGGCTGGCTCGGTGGCCAAGAGGGTTAAGACGCAGGTCTTTCTGCTCTTGAAACCAGTGAGCTGCGGGTTTGAATCCTGCCGAGGGCATGGATGTTTGTGTTTGTCCCTTTTCATTATGATCCTTTCATCATGTGGAAGGCAACGGGAAACCACTGCATCATAACTCTTCCCTAGAAAACTGTGAATGGACAGCATATGCCCACAGTCACCAGAAGTTGATTTTGACTTGATGGAACTCAACAACAACTTAACATTTACAAAGGTACCTCAAAACTAAGTTGCGCTTGCCCTTCGAGTTCTTGAAGTACCCTGCCTGGCTACATGAAGTGAGTTAATTGTCAAAAATTTACCAACACACTACTGGTTAATCCCCATTTTTAAAACTGGAATATCAAGTTGTAATTCTGAAAATCAAGGTCTAGAATTAACAGTATATTAACCCTTTTTTCACTGTATAATTAAATTTCATGGTCATTCCCAGTAGGTGGAAATTATCCATTTCTCGTAGCATAACAAGATTTATAAAGGCTGTGGGGGATGAATCTGGTTTCTGCAGGTAAAGGCAATGAAATCCCCGTCTGGTCAGCGTGAGAGATTAGACCAAATACCCCCCCCCCCCCTGTGGTGGGAGAGGCCTATGTCCTGCAGTGGACTGAAACAGGCTGAGTATTTATCCTTTTTATATCGGCTTTATGCAGAGAAAGGGTTAAAGATCCATAGACATTTTAAAGCAAAACTAGAGATGTTAAAAAATCAGATCAGCTTTGACAATGACCCTTTGTAGACATTATTAATGTAATAAAACAAACATCCTTTGTTACCCGAAGAAAAAAAACAAAAAACAATTCTCTACTGTTGTGATTTTAAATTGTATTCTTACCTTGTAAATTCAATAAAGGGCATCTGCAATAACAAACATAAATATTGCTAATTCTAGACTTTGATTATTATCTTTATCTGAAGCATTAGTGAGTCATGTAGTTATTCAAGTTGTAATTTCAAGATGATAAATCATCTAAGAATACAGACCTTCACTTAAACAAAAGAAATGAAAATTCTGCTTCTTTTGAAGCACTTCTATTAATTTCTATTTTTTTTGTTTTTTAAATTTTTCCTTGGCTTGGACACTTTGATATCACAATAGTGTTGTAAACAACTGTCTGCAATCAAGAAAATCTTTGTGATTACTCTTTGTGTGCATTTATCATTTCTACTTCTACAAGTCTTAATTGCACTTAAAAAGTTAATGAGTGTTAATTGCAGTTGTTTGATATATTTTACATTACATTTGAGGTGCAATTTGTAGAAGACTATAGTCTATTCAATGGAGAGAAAAAAACAAAAAAACTGGACACATCCAAATAAATTTCCAATTTTTTTTTTTTTGTTTTTGTTGGACAGACTACAGTGTTCTCCCAAAAAAATTTATTTGGTGGGTGGAGGGAAGAAATAGCTGGGCAGGCAGAAACTAAAAAAACACGACACTTACACAAAGTTATGAAATCCTTCAAGGACTTTTGTGTATCTCCACAATGATGGGGTCTTCCAGCAGGATAATGCTCCATGCCCGATGGCCACATGCAGAGCTGGTTTGAGGAGCATTCAGAAGAATCCCAACGAATGGTGTGGCTAGGGTCTAGGGAGCTAATGGCTCCATAGACATTTAGATGAATTGCCACTCGGACAGCATAGCTCAACATCTTGTCAGAAGTCTTTCAGTCTCTTGTTGAGTCGATACCATGTCGAGTTACGGTGCTTTGTCAGGCCAGATGGGGTCTAACAGGTCACTGAGCTCAGTGTATCGTTTGCTTTTCAAGTGATGCAAAATTTAAATTATCTCAGAGTGGTTATGCTCTTTAAAAAATACCTATTTAAGTTATTAATAGTATTTAATGTAATTGTTTTCTCCTTTCTACAATTTTAAATACAGGGTGATTCAAAATGATGTCCAGCATTTCAAAATTTTACTATGCATTTATTTTATAACATAAACTAACCAGACTGGGTTTAAAATGCATGAAAACTCAAATATTTTTAACCTTCCTGCAATTGGAGGCTGTGATGTCACGATAAAAGTAAAGATGGTGGCTGTGAATGAAAGATGGTGTCTTGGAGTATGCAAAAACAAGCTCTCTAATTTTAGCCAGCGGACATTTCATAGGCAATTTCATAAAGATTGCCCTACTGACAAAAGCATCCGTAAGTGGTATGATCAATTTCTGGAAACTGGATGTCTTTGTAAACGCAAAAGCACGGGACTAGTAACAGCAGACATGCTGAAAGGAGTTTTGGATGAGATTGACATTTTCCGGGTGACTCGAGGGAGTCACGTAGAACATTTGTAAAGCTAGAATAAAAAAAATTTGAGTTTTCCTGTATTTTAAACCCAGTCTGGTTAGTTTACGTTATAAAATAAATGCATAGTAACATTTTGAAATGCCGGACATCATTTTGAATCACCCTGTATTCATTCCCATGTGAAATTTTGATCTGGCTTACTGCATAATCTTTTATGTGGAATTAATTTATAAATAGTCCTTGTATTGTAAATTTTTAAAAATATTGTGGGATGAAATTAAAGTTTTAACTAATTGAAATCAAATTATTTGTTACATTAGTTATTCCTAATAAATCAGATATAGCAGGGATGGATGAAAGTTAATGTAATTTATTTGGATCCCTTTCATCCATCCCTGGATATAGTTTTAAAATGAATCACAATTATATTAATTTTTCAAACAATTTTATTATAGATTTTTTTTTTCTTCAATACATTTAAATACATGTAATTAAATATGGTGCCTGAGAGGCTTAATAACAACTTAGCAAATGACAAGAACTTTAACGTATTCTTAAAAGATAGCTGGATAAAACTTTTGTGAAAGGAATTATTTTTCTACTTACTCTGAAAGAAAATCAAGCTTTCATGTGTTCATTTTATTTTGTCATTCACTGACTTTTGAACAAGGATCATTAGGTTTGAACACAAATTCTGATTACATGTAAATATTTTTACATGCTGTCAACTTACGTGTCCTTAACAAATGGCTTTACAAATTTTTCCAAGAAAACTTCAAAAGTGGTTTTTGGATCCAAGCTCAAAAAAGTTTCAAGTATTCCATTATATCTATTGAAGAAATAATGAAATATTCAAAAATAAAAATTTTAATAATTAGAAAGTCAGTTTGCAAGAGAGATAAGTGAGTTGTGTTTTGGAAATTGACTGATAATCAAAATTGCATCTCACCTATATATAAATGTAAATAAAACATTAAATAAAGTGCATAAATCAGAATAAATTATACATTAGTCATATAGTAGATTCTCTATTTTTTTACATATCCAATGCAGTCAAAGCTCCTTATTCGTATTCCCGTATTCACGGACCAAAAAACTGTGACCACGAATGACAATTTTTTATTAGCTACAAAACAAGAAAAAAATTACTGTTCTTTAAGCCATTATCTAAACCTGATAATAATAATTAATATTCTTAAAATTTATCTCAATAAATTACTTTTACATTAAGATATTTTTTTTATTAATTTGCAACCTTGGAACGTATCTCCTATATTTCCATACAAAATACCACTCCATATTCGCAGTAAATGTTCATAGGTTTGGAACGTATCCCCCACGAATAAGGAGCTTTGACTGTAATTGGTACTTTCTCATTTCTGAACATCATGAATGAGATTACAGTTTGATAACGAAATGTGAGTTAGGAAAAAGCCAAGCTCTCTGTTTTCAAATCTATCTTTGTCATTTTCTCATCTATGGTCACAAGTGTCGGATAATGACCACAAGAGTGCGATTGTAGATGCAAGTGGCCAAAATGAGATTCCTGAGAGATGTGGCAGGTGTTATCCTACTAGATAAGAGTGCACAGCAGCATAATATTTCTCCACATTGGGAGATCTCGGTTGCATTAGTATAGCCACGTGATAATGGATACCACAAATTGGTCTTCCTAAGCAGTTGCTATATTCCAAGCCAGTAGGTAAGAGACCAAGGGGTCTGCCTAGAACCAGGTAGCTGGACTAATGGAGAATCTGGGTTTGAGTTGCTTGAGTATTACCATTGAGGACATGCACCTGATGGCAGAAGATCGCAAGCCCTAAAGATGCTCCATAGAGCTGCTGCGCCCCTGTGATCCTAACAGATAAGCAGGTTTGAAAAGTAAGAATCCAATAATTGAAAGTATCCTTCCTTAATATAATACCAAAAGCAGAATGAAGAGAAAAAAGATCCAGAAACATGAATTGTATACACGGTATTTCAAGCCTTTAGGGTCAAAATTCTACAGATGGTAGAGGACTGTAAACTAAGTATTTGAGATAGGGAACCAAGGGTCTGAAATGCATATTTCAGGCGCCACGGTATCTTGAACGAGTAATGTGTGTGAGGAATGTTTTTGTATGCTGTTTTTATTTTCAGAGCAAACAGCAATTTTTTTTAATTTTTAAAAAACTTACAGCTCAGACTGTGTTCAAAGTAGTGACCACCAGTCCTATTATTGACGCTTATTGATTGTGCTTCTGCAACGTGATCCAACACCATCTCCTCAAACAGTTCTTTATGGTGTTCAAACAGTTCTTTGTTTAACACCCTGGCCACAACTCTGTAGCTTGAATGACCCAGCCTCTCATAAGTTTCTATCCGCGGCAAGAAATGCCTTCCAATTCGGATGATGCCTGTTAGAAAACGTTTCTCTGTACATCCATTTGGCTTTCCAGGAACATCTTGCTCTGCCATATATTAAATGCATTTTTCCTATGGAATTTTGAAAATACATACTTTGCAAAAAAAATGAAGCATCATGAAGGAAGTATCCATTTGTAATGAAATTAACCATGTATACTGTACATGCATAGACTGGGCCAGATTTAAAAGTGGGCTGCCTGGATTTTACTTTAAATTATTACCCTAAAATATTAACTCCCATCCACTATACATCACTAACATCTTCCTTATAGCCCAGATTTGACTCCTTGCGACTTTCATCTCTTCAGGCCACTGAAGAAATTCCTCAAGGGACAACAATTCAATATCGATGAGGAGGTGCATGAAGTGGTTATGGACTGGTTCAAACAGCAAGCCACATCTTTTTTATGTGGATAGAATCCTGTCTAAACAGTAAGATGTGTGCCTAAACACCATGGTGACCTCTTTTGAAAAATGTGTGTATGCAATACTGTTCATTAGATACTACTCTTCTTTCTATTTGCTTGTGTTTCCTGTTCCCTGCCTTCTTGCAACACCTACTTGACTCGAATGGGTTTCATTTGAATACGCCTCATATAATCTCCAGCAGCCATTATGTATGGCGTTATATTGTGCGCCACACAATAATCATACAGAACACTAATGTCATCCTGTGGAAGATTTTACCAGGTGTTCTACCGGTTTTGCTACAGTTGTGCAATATATATTCTGTGCTGTCTGAATCCGAGATCCATCATGTCCCAAACTACATACTCGATTGAGAAAAGATCTGGGGATGTTGATGGCCAAGGGAAAATTTGAACAGCATGGAGACATTGCAGAGAAATGTGTACCATACAGGGCTAGGCAGACCCTGATAAATGACCCAGGCAGACATACTATATAAGGTAGTAGAGATGGTTACAGGATGTTATCCATCAATCATCGAGTTGTTAATGTGTTTGGGTTTAGGGAAGCCTACTCTTGTAGGAGATGGCATCCCAGACAATAATATCAGGAGTAATACTGTTGCAAAAAGTCTGCTTGGGAGTAATGGTATTCGATAAATTTTCATTTGCCATAGCAATTTAAAAATTTGCATTGTGGTAGAGAAGAACTGACGTACCAAATTTCATCTGGATCAGATTTTGGGATGCTTTGATTTTTTTTGCAAAAGAATATAAATAACTATAATAGAAAAAGAGTTTAAAGTTTAAAAGGAGGAAAAAAAAAGCATTTTAAAAAATTACTTTTCTAAAAATGGGGACTTCTCTATGGAGTGATGGATAGGTTCATTTTTATACAGGTTATTTTTAACCTGGAATACAAAAACAGAATTTATATTAATAACTGTAATAAGCAATAAAGTTATTTAGATATTTCTGATGCTGTTTCATTGTTTTTATATGTAAAACTGAAAATTTATAAGTGATATTTCAAACTCTGAGCATGAACCATCTTGATTTTAAATAAATTAACTATCTTAATTTCCTGATTATGCTACCAATAGCATGCAACTTCTTTGACCCAAGACCAATTCATTCATCATGACATGATTTTTTTCCAAAAATTAAAAAAACAAAATAAAAACAATAAGGATATAATCTCATGATGATCTGAATTCTACTCTCCTGCAAACATTTTAATAAAGTAGTTTCATTTTTCATGAAGGAAAATTTGTCTAACACAAGGAAGTGTAGAATAAAAAAATGAATCTGTAAAATTCATGAATATCCCTCATATTGTGCATATTATTGAGCAATATTTAGTTACTAGTGTTAAGGATTATAATACACTGACTACTCAATTGAAAGTGTACATCTGCCATAGTGGAACAAGCTATGCAAATTCGGGCAATAATTTGAATATATTCATCATAAAGCAGCTGAGCGATTGTGGAGTAGTCATAGGCTGCCACATCAGTGGAGCGACCGTGAACCTGCCAAAGTTGACCATGGGTGCTATTATCGTGAAGGAGTGGAAGCATGATGTCATTTTAGTGGCCAAGCCGGCATGCAGACCGACAGATCGGAGGGTCCTGAAGCGATTGGTATGGCAGAACAGGGCTGTTCCAGCGGAACAATGGCGGCAGGATTCCATCAGGCAATAGGAACAACTGTCGGCACCATAACGCTTCGTCGGGAGCTCCATGCCTTAGGGACACCGGTTGGGCTGCTACCCACAAGCCTAGCATCACTCCTGTAAACGTCCAGCGTTGTGTATCCTGGTGTAAAGAGCAACAGACTTGGTCGATGGACCACTGGAAGAGCATCATGTGGAGCAATGAATCACGCTTCACACTCTACCGATCGGATGGGTGCACATGGGTGTGGCGTTTGCCAGGGGAACGGCTGCTACCTGAGTGTGGTATCCCAACAGTGAAGTTTGGCAGTTGTGGCGTGATCGTGTGGTCGTGTTTCTCCTGGTTTGGACTTGATCCACTGGTTGTGATTGAGGGGAACATGGCATCCACACAGTATCTAGATGTTCTAGTCAATTCCATGCTTCCTACATTGTGGCAGCAGTTCGGTGAAGGGTCATTTGTTTTCCAGCACTACAATGCACTGTACCATAAGGCTCATGCTATCAGCACCTGGTTTCAGAGAATAATGTTCAGGAACTTTGGTGGCTTGCCCAGAGTCCAGACCTCACCCTTATTAAACATCTTTGGAATAAATCAAAGCGTAAGATTCATGCGCATCCAATGCAACTGGAAATGCGCATCCAACTTGTGCAGGCTTTGAAGGAGGAGTGGGCTAAAATAACGGTCGCTTGCTATCAGAAACTGGTGGAGAGCATGCCACAGTATGTGGACACTGTGCATAAGGCAAAAGGCCACAGTACGCCCTATTAGACACGCTGTAAATAAAGCATAGACCATAGGTGTCCACTTTCAATTGAGCACTTAGTGTAATTATTTGAGAGTACAGATGCCATCTCACCTCATCACATCGCTTGATAATACTTTCAGGAAGTCCTGCTTGAATAGCAACTTGTGTTGCAAAACTGGTATTTATGCTTCCTTCTGCTAGCTGATACAAATATACAATCTGATCGTTTTCCTGGAGAACATCCATCTTCTACAAAAATACATAAATACAAATTTTTACAATCCATGAAAAAAAATTCAACAAACATGTAATAAACAAATTAATTTTGCTTAAATCAAGTTAATGGCAATCAACCAGAAACAAAAAATAAATAAATAAATAAATAAATAAATAAATAAATAAATAAATAAATAAATAAATAGGGACCAAAAACGCTAATTTTTTATCCTTAGGTAGAAGATTAATTATTCCATGGAAATGTGTTGAAACCAAAACATGTGGGCAATCCTTATCTTTATTCAGCCAAAAGGACAGACATGATGCTAATAGAGAAATGCCATCTACCTGAAAGTAAAACGGAGGAAAATATTCAATACTGATACAATATAACAGAAGTATTTATCATTTCTATGGATACTTACACATGTGAAGTCGTAAAAATTGAAACGCCACTTCCCACAAAAATCATTTACCAGGCATAACTGTACATTTCAGCTGCTATGCAGCACAAGCCAACAACTGATAAGAATTGCAGTGAATATAAACAGAACAATAACCAATGGGAACATGGCACAATGGGCCAGATTGCCTCAAAAGCTGGCCAAAAGTTAAATTGCATATTATGTTTCGAGTTTTTTTTAATTTTATTAAATTCAAGCAAAAGTAAATAAAAATGAGTACAAGAAGTGAATAAACATCAAAAAACATTTTTTTATTACATTAAAATGGCATAATATATAAGGTCTCTTGCCAGTAATGTCCATAACATTCCTTATTTCATATTCACTGCATTTTCTTTTCTTTTTTTTTTTATTCATAATCTGGAATGGAAAGAAGTTCTATAACCTCTTTTAGGCTTTTTTTTGTGTAGGGCGCATGCCAGTGATCACAGGATCTGATGTTACCAAAAGAAGATAGATATTCACTGTAAGATTTATTTGAAATTTTTCCAGCCTGTTCCCTTCTAATGGACGCTTTTGTACATTGGCACTTGTTCTTAGTATCTGGTACTAATGTTTGCTTCAGTCAGTTTCCATAAATAACGAAAGTACCTCTTCAGGATTGGTGCGGTTTCTCATTCAGGATTTTTTTCCCCAAGTTTTCCTTATTTTGTTTGCCCTTTTAGGGTTGGTGGTTGTAGCCTTCGTAATAATCTTGGCAGCAGCATCTTTTCCCTTTCATGTGAGCAGTATATGCCAGTTCATTTAGCATAGATGATTTACGAATTGCTTCAATCTTTCTTCGTTTACTTCTATCGATACTGTCTTCAAATGTAGCCTGTGGACGCCCAGAATACGTTTCCTGGGGTCTACTATGAGTAGGTATGAATTCAACAGTTCTTCCTAACCATGAAGAGTGTTTTAAAAGAAATAAATCCTTTTTCCGGTAACATCTTCCCCATATTTTGAAAGTATACAATTTTTGCCTTACATTTTGTATCTCATTTTTATCATGAATACATGATTCTGCAAAAAAGAGCACTGATCGCTTTGGTCTCTTTTAAGTGACCGCAAAATTTCGAAAAGTTCTTTTATCGTTAGCGTATACTTGCCACCTGATTTAAAGATCATTATAGGCTACACAATTAACTTACTACAAAGTATAGTTTATATAATCTTCTTTTAGTATCATATATTCAATGTAAATTAAAATATAGTTTTTAATGTTTATAGATTTCATTGCCAACTTTTTTGTAACAATCACTGAGAGAGTTTCATCATTTTGGATCTACTGGAATCAAAACTTAGAAAATTTGCATGCACAGCTGTATGATGCACTATGAATAAGAACATTAAAACTACTGTAATTTTAAAATTCGCAGTTATTCGCAACTAGTATTTTTACACAACATTAAAAACACTCTAAGTATGCTATTAAAACAAAATTTTGAACCCCAGTAAGCCCCAGTAAACTAAACACGAAATTTCTTAACTAAAAGAGTGAGCACCAGTGTGACCAGATTTCTACTTTTTCATTAGATTTTGTCCTAAATTTTTGTCGCTTTCAGTAGTCTTTTTTTTTTAGAAACCAGCATTTAGAAACCAGTAATATCTAATGTTTTGGTAGATTTTTTGGTTGGCGACAGTAGATGTTGCTCAGAACTATCTGGTCACACTGGTGAGCACATTAGATTACACATAAGGTATGTTTTAAAATATATAAATCCATTATATTCTTATGATATACGACATCTTAATATAATGTACTTACCTAATGTAGAATCATCCATTCCAAAAATGTAAAATAAATTTAAGATTTAACAATAATAAAACTCGATAGAATTACAGAATTTTTTTCTAATCCTAACCAGTCAGTTAAAACAGTAAATTTCACCCCTCCTGGAAAAATATAGATGCGTCAAACTCCTTTGGGTGTCATGTTTACTAAAAGAGTGTTCATTTATCTTCAAAGGGAAGTAAAGACTTGGTGGGAAATTTAAAGTTTAAAAAAATCACTTTTGGCCAGGTTTTGAAGCATTCTGGCCCACTGTGGATGGTAAAGAAATTACTGGAAAAACAGAAGGAAAAAATTCCTTGACCTGGATTCAAACAGGGAGCCACAAGTATCCAGCTCGTCGCCTCTATCAATGGAACATGGTGGACACAGGATAGCAAGGCTGGCTCCAGGTTGCGAAAGTTTTCTATCCGTGTTTCCAATAATATCTTTACCTGAGGTTTGGAGCATTACCAGTTTTAATTTACTTTTGAATGGGCCTATAGTGAAAGGTGATTGGTTGCTGGAACCCTTACAGAGAGATAGAACAAGAAGAAGAGAACTTTTTTGATTTGTTTAATAACACCCAAACAATGAGTAAGCTCCACTAATAGCATTCAATAGTTCTGTTGAGTGTTTTTTTTTATTTATTTATTTTTTTTTTATTTTTTGAAATTTCCATAGATTCCAAACATCTCAATTGTCTACAATTGTTAGCAAAATGCAAAATCTTAAAGTTATCTTTCATGGCCATATGTCTGGTTGAGATAACTTACTGGGTGAAGGTCAGTTTTTCAAAATTTTGATTTGTAATTTGGGAGAAATGTTCATCAATTCTTGATATTTTCCTCCTACTTTGTCTTATTCAGTCATTGGTTGCTTATTGTTAAATAGACAAATAATTTCTGCTCTTGTTCTGTATCTTTGTAAGGGTTTCAGTGACCAATCATCTTTTGCTGTAGGTGCTGCATTCCCATTGGTTACTTTTCTGTTCCTGTTCTTTCACTTTGTAAGGGTTTCAGCGACCAATCACCTTTTGGCCATGGGTGCTGCATTCCCATTAGTTACTGTTCTGTTTATATTCACTGTATTCTTATCAGTTGTTAGCTCACACTTTATGATGGCTGCAATGTACAATCATACTTATTAAATGATTTTGTGGAAAGTGGTGTTCCAGTTTTTTCAACTTCACAAATACAGTTTTTGGTGATGAATTTTTACGATTTAACCAATTTTGGGTATCAGAAAAACCATATGTATTAGTAATTCTCATTCTTTGGGAAGATAAATCGTTTATAAAATTTATAAAATAAATAAAGTTTTTCAGACATATATGCCAGCAATTATGAAAGTGGCTTAAATCAAAATCTGAAGCATTGAATTTATCATTTGATTTTTATGCATAAAGTTTACAATCACATAATAAGATGAAGTATTTTGAAAAATGTTCATTACATGATAAATACTTAAGATATGCAATTATGATGAAATATGTCAAGAAGTAGGTTTTATATGATTATTCATGCATTTAAGTGTTATTAAAATTAATTCATATAAGGATGCTGTTACATGTATCATCATTTAAAGATGACAAGGAGAAAAAAAAAGTGAGCCCCTAGGATTACTGATCAGATGATTTATCTCGGATACAAGATCTGTTAATTAGATTCTATGGTTCTATTTCATGAATACCTGCAAAACCTCAGTTTAATAACCTGAATAAATCCGCAAGAATAATGTGACTGGATTTTTCTGCAATGAAATATGCACAAGCAGTAAAATATATCTCTTTTTTTTTGAGACGGTGTAAGCAGCTGCATCACATATCAATGTAGTGCACTAGTTATAAAAAAAAACAAAAAAACATTTCCTCAAGAAATAATATCCACTGTAAATGTTGAATTGTGCCCTGTTGATTCAAACATTTGTGTAAAGCCAGGGATGGATGAAAGCACAATCTGCAGACTTTCATCCATCCCTGGTAAAGCACAATCTGCAGACTCATATGAAAGACATGTTTTATAAGAGCAATCAAAACAAATTTTCATTTCAATATTTCATCATAATTACAATTTCATTTTTTCACATTCCAGGGTTAGTCTTTAACACCCTGAAACATGAACAAATTTTGGACACTTTTATTATTGTTATTTTTGGTAAGCTTTACATTGTCAGTTCCTTTTCCAAATTCATCAATAATGACCAAAGATTTAGCTGTAGCGAGATGTATGGCTAAAGTCATCTAAAAAATGAAAATATTAATATTATTTCTGAGAGCAATTGCTGAAAGACCTCAATTAACAGTTTAAAATTAAATTCAATTACCGGTATATTGATTTATAAATTATGAAAATTGCGCATTTATTGATATTAAAAATCAACTGCAAGAACAAACAGCCATTCTTATTGTGCAACTTTGCTGCATGTAGAGGGTATCTCATTAAGTAATACAACAAAATATCTCAAAAACGAAAAATGCTAAAGAAAAATGTTTCAGGCAAAATTTATACCATTTCAAGGGTCCAATCAGGCACACGTGTCCACTTTTTGAGAGGCGTCATTTACTTGATGTGCCATTTTGCTCCAAACAAAACATCTCAAAAAGAGAAGTGAATTCAACTCAAAATCAACTTTTTGGTAGCTTCAGTTTTCGAGTCTTTTGAAAGTCAGCTCTAATGGCAAAATATATCTATTATTGCAGAATCTGATTAGGCACATTTTTCTGCATATTTACTAGTTAAGTAGTTCTTCAAAATAAGGTTTATTTTCTTGTAAATTTAAACCAAATGAATTATTAATTTTTTATTTTTAATTACTAATTAACAAACAAAAATTATCCCCCATTAGCAACAAAGCCTCATAACATAGGCATAGTAAACCACCACAATTTCCACTATTGGTCTGCTGAAAATCCCCACTGATGCAGAGAAGTTGACTACCAATACAGACGGAGCATGATAAATGTTTGGTGTAGGACTGTAAATGGACCCTATTTCTTTAATGAAGTCCTCAGTGGTGCACATTCTTTGGATGTTCTGCAAACCAATATCCCTTATTTGCTTTAAGATGTAAATCTACACATGAGATTCAAAATGTGGTTTCAGCAGGACGGTGGACCTACACACAAAAACGAGCTGTTAGAAACTACCTAAACAATAATTTCCCATAGCGCCGGATTAGTCACTGTGAACCCATTCCCTGACCTGCAAGATCTTTTTTTTTTGGGGGGGGGGGGCCACGTGAAGAATGTGATTTCAAAACCAGCTGACCCCTAGGCAACATACAAGAATGGTTGTGCACATATCCCATTAAATGTTCTTTTGGAGTGGATGCAACATTTTCAGCATCAATCAAAATTGTGTACTGATTCAAATGAGGGTTATTTTGAACATGTAAAAATGTCTGTCTGTTAATTAAGATAAAAATGAATATAAACGTTATTTGTTTGATTTAGTTTTACAAGAAAATAAACCTTGTTTTGGAGAATTCTTTATCCAATAATATACAGAAAGTTGTGCTGAATCAGATTCTGCAATAAAAAATATACTTTGCCATTTAAAATACCAGAATTGACCTTCAAAAGACCTTGAAAGCTGTCATCTTTCAAAAAGTGGATGCGTGTGTCTGATTGCTCCTTTTAAATACTGCAACTGTTGTCTGAAATGGTTTTTTTTTAATGCAGTTTTTGAATGTTTAGTTGCGTTATTTAAAATAATACCTAATATTATATAGCTATTACCCTGTATATGTAGAGATTTTATGAACACCCTGTACATTCCATACAGGAGGGAATTTTTAAATTTAACATTTCTTTAAAACATTTTTTTAAATGCATTTTATTTTTCAAAAATATGGTTATAATATACAGTCGAACCTCGATATAACGATACCTGATAAAAGGATAACCTGCTTATAAGGATATAGAGTGTACAGTCCCGTTTTACTTTATCTATCCTTCGTAAACTCCGGATAAACGGATACTCTGCTTATAATGAAATTTTCTTCTGGTACCGAGGATTCCTTATAGCGAGGTTCAACTGTTTTGGGAAAGTATTACGTATCTACAGGGTCCAGTCACATTATTATGATCATCAACCATGTAGCCAGAATTTGCTCCTGACCAACCATTTCAGCCAGTTTTCACTTATGAGATCCACAATTGGATGTCAGATCACACACATGCCTTAACCATGACATTCACTGTTACTACGCTCATGGATACCAAACATCAAGCCTTATATACTGGTATTTTTAGTGTGACATTTTTGATAGGGTGTTCCAGTCTACTTTGGGGAAATGGTCATAATAATTGGATCCTTATTAAAATGGACATATTAAATAATGCAACTAAGTATAGGAAAAATATATTAGTAGTTATAAACCTGATTCAAGTCAATCATAAAGGTTGATAATCCAACAGAAACAGATTCAACCGTCTGTATTCGAGTAAACATACTTTGAATGACACCAATCTCTGCATGTTCAGCAGGTATAAAACTACCAATATGGGCCATATATGTGATGAGTGCTACCTATAACATTAATTTTGAATATGTAATAGTAAAGAGATTGATTATGTTTAAGAGCCCAGAAATCAATTACATTTTTTGTACCTGTTTCAAGTATACACTTTTTCCACTAGCATTGGGCCCTGTAAGGAGTTTCATTCGGCTGTGTTTACCTCCTGAAGTTGTATTATTAGGCACAAATACACTAACACATAGTTCTTGTAAAGGGTGTCTGAGTTGTAAGAAGAGAGATAAACATTAAAAGGCATTTTTTTAATTCAGTTAAAATTCTTGCATCTAAATAAAGTAGGTTTTAAAAAAAAATCTATCAAAAATGAATCCCCTCCCCTTCATGTAATGGATACATTAATCCTCCAAATGTCATTCTCTTTACCTGTAATTGTTTAAAAATATCAATTATTTTAAGCTTTCTTCACAATGCAAAATTTGCACAAGGGTGTAACTATTCAGGGGATGAAGAAAATGCCAAATCAGAATGAAATGATGAAATTCACATATGCCAGACTAGTTGTATATCATATTCAGTATGAACTCATTCAGTAATATATGGCAGCAGTTTGTGTCTGATCATGCATCTCGAGCAATGTACACTGAGTTAGCAAAACTCATGGGATAGTTACTTAATATCTGGTCGGGCCACCTCTGGCCCTGTAGAGTGCAGCAATACGGCATGGTAGTGAGTCTGCAAGTCCCTGGTATACTTCTGGAGGCAGTTGACACCAGATAGTCTGCAGAGCCGAAGATAGTTGCTGCCCGTTCGTGGGTGGATGATCCAGTGCCCGGAGCCTGACTTCAACAGCATCCCAGAAATGCTCGATGGGATTCATGTCAGGGCTCCGGGCTGGCCAGCTCAGTCGTTGGACCTCTCCTGCATGCTCCTCGAACCATTCGCGGACGACATTGGAGCGATGTGGTGGAGCATTGTCATCTTGAAAGACTGCTACGTCGTCAGGGTGTTGAAATGTCAAAAACGGGTGCAGATGGTCTCCGATGAGTTGACGATACCGTGGACCATTCAACGTTTGTTCCAGGATAACCAGAGGGCCCATTCCAAACCAGGAAAATGCACCCCAGACTATCACTGACGCCCCACCACCCTGCACCACCACCTATTGGCATGCGGGATCCATCGTTTCGTGAGGTCTGCCCCACACACGCTGCCTCCCATCAGCGTGGTACAGTTGATATCGTGACTCATCTGACCATATGACGTTACGCCACTGTTGCAGAGTCCAGCCAAGATGGTTGGTGGCAAATGCACGCCGGAGTGTCCGATGACGCTGGGTAAACATTGGCACCCGTGTAGGGCGACGGCTGCCAAACCCGAGGGCATGCAGATTCCGACGGATTGTCCACCGAGAGACGTTCTAGTGCGGCCAGTATTGAACTGGTCTGATTTGCTGCACTGTTGCGCTCCTGTCTCTCTGAATCATTCGTCCCAGGTGTCGCCGGTCACGATCATTCAGGGCAGCTGGACGCTCGGTATGGTGCCTGTTGTGGACTGTGATGCCTTCATCCAGCCATTCCCGATACACCCTGGAGACAGTTGAGCGGGGAAAGCCAAATTTCTGCACCACTGCCGAAATGGAACATCCCATGCGTCGGGCACCTACTATCATACCCCGTTCAAAAGACGTCAACTCGCGACGACGTGCCATTTCTGATTAATCACTTATCCAAGCTCTTCCCACAACGTCTAATGGTCCATTCCCAGAATCCGTTACCCCTGTGAATTCGTGAGCCATGCCCATCAATCAATGTGCTTGCTATCCCATGAGTTTTGCTAACTCAGTGTACAAAAATGATTCTTTAGCATGTGATAACCAGGCATTAGAAATAATGTGTCTTCCTTAATACTAAGTGGAATTTTGGTTGAAGTGCATAAGAGAGACAAACACTATGGCCTACATTTGAATATTAGTGCAAGAAGTTACTTCAGAATGTGCCAAAAAACTGACAATGGAATGGTCTATTTGACTATCATTCGTGAATATTCTTGCCTGTCAAATATTCAAAGAAATTTAGCTAGAGAATTTTAAACTGTATAGAGAGGATTCATAGAGATTTCTGGAGAAAACTGTTAATTTGGGATGAAATCTATATACATTACTGGAACCTTGATTTTGATGGTTACATATCTCACAAAGTAGCAATCACTGAGGATGCCTCTGGCAAAACATTTACTTTAGACCTCCTTCTGTTTGTTGCACAATTGCACAATGGTGTATAAGTCCTACAAAGCACAAACTGCCATTTCAGATTGCAGATTACAAGAACTGAATTATCTACCATAACTGCCATTAATTCTTTAAATATCACAAGAACACAAAGAGGGATCTATTTTTCAATAAAGAAAACAAGGCTGTTGTTTCCAGAGTTGTTTGAGATGAATGACAGTTCTATTTCACATAGGACTTCTTTTCTGCACTACAATAATCTTAAAGGGAAATTTTGTGAAAAAATAATAAGGCAAAGATAAGTATTCTTCAACTCCCCTCATCTCTAATTAGATGACTTTTCTAATAATCCTGTATCTCAAACATGCATATATTTTGTGGTTGTGAATCAATAAAATGAAAACACAAATAAAACTATGATTTTAAAAATTATTTTTTACCTCCCTTTCTTTATAATTATATGGTTAGCTTCTGTCATCTTAGGTTGGATGTAATTACAATCTTTAGCAACCGATGCTAGCGCAATAATGCTGAAATGAAAACTGAATATGTAATAAAATAAAAACATACCAAGATGTATGAAAAGCTCATGTACACATTTCTTTCTGGGGTTAAAATTTCATAAAGATATGGTCACAGCCTCCCACCCCTCCAAAAAAGATATATATATTAAGGGGACCACTATTATAGTACATCTTATTACATTTCTTGGGCTTATTGAGTGACTTGAAAGATTTGTAAACCCAATTTTTCCAGATCAATAACTATACTAACAATTTTTGTGTCACTTAAAACAAAGATTTACATAATTCAAATGGTCATTAAGGGAGGTGGACAATCACTGCATTAAAACTTGAGAGAGCAATCAGCTTTCCATTCAATAGCAAAGCTAGATAATCATCCACGAACTTTTCAAATGGTTCATATACAGTAATATGGAACAGGGCTTCAAAATCTTTGAGAAATTGTTATCCACTTACCGTATATTCTTGGATATAGATTGCAAAATTTTGCTCCCAATTTTGACTGAAAAAACTGGGGTGTGATCTTTATGCGAGCACAGCTAAAACTACCTGTCAATGGCTGCCTATCAATGTTGACTGTTACCAGCTTTTGCCATGTTTGATTGAAGAACAAACAGAAAGTTATTATATTCCATTTAAATTTTATTAAATTAATATCTATTTATTATTGTTAAGTAATCATCTTTAAAAAATTATTTATCTTTGGATATTTGTAAATATCACTGAATAATATCGAAGTTGTGCACTCCTGCAATGATCAGGTGGATGAACAGAAGGACAGTGGCACTTCAGGTTGGGACAATGATGAGGTAATTCTAGAGGAGATGAAATGGACTTTTTGGTGACAGTAAAATGAGAGTTTTAAAGGATTTTTATAGCTTTCTTTCTGTTTTATATGTAAATCAACTTGTTTCAAGATGAGATATACTTTGTTTGTTGTGATCTTTAAGGTTAATACAGTGACTGAATTACCATCATCAGTTATGATGACCTGGTTTGAATTTAAGGGGGGAAAATTTTGTTCCAAAATTTACTCTAAATTTGGGGATATGACCTGTATCCAAGAATCTATGGTAAATAATTATGAGCAAATCTTAATAGCTTAACTACTAAAGAACAGACATAATAGTTCTTAGGAGGATTTTTTCAAGCCAGACCTCCAGGCATTAATTATACACTGATGGCCATGGAAGTCACTACGCCCAGAAGGAGTTGTCCCTTTGTACTGATTTGCAGTATCAAAGGTTCACTGAAAATAATTAAAGTGATGTTGCAGAAATGACACTGCAATATGTGATATAGTACGCACATTGAGCCTTTAACCATTGCTTAAAAGGGCCATACAACAGGCTGGAAATTCAGAATTTTGCGTGTTAAGAGGCAGATCAGTATGCCATAATGTCTTGCTTGTGAAGAATATCACCACTCAGATCCATTTGAACGGAGTCATATGATCGGACTGCACGAAGGCAGATGATCAGCTCATCATATAGCCATGCATCTTGGTCTTGCAGCCGCTGTGATGTGATGTGTGCAGGAATGAATACATACAGATTTTATGTTACATAGAGTACATCCTTGTTCAAATTAACTGAAACAAGGCACGTTTTCTATATTACTCATAATCCTGTACACAAAACAAACACGAAAGTCAGTTTGATCATTTTTTAAGATGGCTGATGCAATCATTACGTCAGTAGCATCTGCATTGCATCAGATTTTAGAATCCTGTCCGACCGCATTAGTATACATTGGCTAATGCAATCATTACGTTAGCAGCTACAGTATTTTATCAGATTTTAGAAACCTGCAGATGTGATTCAACTGCCGTTTAAGATGGATGTGACACCTAGGAAACGTACAAAGATCGTAACTCTGCACGAACACACAGCTAAGAGGTATCGAGAGATTGCTTCAGTGTTTGATGTGAGTTTAGTAACTGTCATCCGTGTCATTAAGTTGAAGCAGGAAACCAGTTTGGTTTCTCCTAAACAAAAAGGAAAGTATGGTTGTAAGAAGAAAACAACTCCTAGAGATGATGCTTACTTGCTTCGACAAAGCAAAATGAATGCCTGCAAGATTTGAAATTGTTTGTTTCAATTAATTTGCTCAAGGGTGTAGGTAGTGTTCCTTCCAGGCATACTACTGTTAGAGAAGATCATCACATCTGCAGATGTGCAATAACAGCAAGAGGCACCATATCCAGAGAAATCCTTATTAAATTGTATTTATGCTATTTTATTTGTAACTTATTGTATGGTGATTATGGTATTGTATTACATGTTAATAAAAAAAAATGTGTCAAAGTGAGTCTTCTGTTATGATGAAAATTTAATACAAAAAAAATTTTTTTATGGGCCCAATAATTTTGTTATATTGGCAGACTAGTTAGGAATTTATCATTTTCTGAAGAAGTTTAACTTATTTTAAATTGTTATAAGAGGTTTGTTTTGTTTTTTTTAACGTTTTTATTACCTATCAAGCTCTGCCAAACATTTAGTGACTTCAAATAAGATAGGAGAGTGTTCAAGAACCATTGCTTGTAATCTTAACATTATTTGCGTTTCATGATCTTCAAAATAAAGAAAGATTCTAAATCTTGCAGAATAAAATGAATTCATTACCTATTTCTCACAAAGAAAATCATATTTGTTACGTTCAGCTTTTATTATTACCTTTAATGTCATATTGAGTATCACCTAATAATTTGTCCAGCTCTACAAAAATGGGAAATATTTTTTTAATTTTTCTTCTTCATCATAGGAAGAGAAATTTTACCAATTAATTCTTGTAATTAGGGATGTTATCTACCTTTTGTATTATCACTTCGATAGTAAACTAACTTCTTTGAAGTAAACTGTAAATTAATATGCAAGTGCATAAAGAAAACTGCATAAATATTTAAAATACGAAAGTAGAAAATATGCTCAATTCAACTGGAAACAGAAAAGACAGTAACCAAAATAAAAACAATTATCTGCTGCCTTTGCTTTACTTTATGCAAGGTGTCTCAAATCTATAGGGTCAAAATTGTACAAATGGTAGAGGACTGTTCACAAAGTTACTAGAATCCCAATTTGCAATTATTGCGTGTATAGGCAATAATTCAAAGTGGCGACCACCAGTCTCAATACGTACTTATTTTACAACAACACATGAAATTTTGCCACACCTTTCAAATATCCCTGGTGTCTGTTGTACAAAGAGACAGGCAGATTGGATCCTGGCAGGCAGTATTCTTTGAAGCATGCATTTCAAGGGGAAGGCGGTGGCTCCTTATTGATGGCACTTCTCCACATAATCTAACACCATCTCCTTAAAGTCTAGTGTGCAAACAGTTCTTTGTTTAGCACCCTGGTCAGCTATCTGTGGCTTTAACAACCTACTTTCTCATAAGTTCTTTCACTTCAGATGACATCCGTTGGGAAACTTTTCTCTGTACATCTGTTCGACTTTGCAGGAACTACATCCTGCTCACCATACATTAAATGCATGTCTACAAGTTCCTGGGATGAATAATGCTCCATCTTCGACAACAAGACAAAACTGTAAACAGAAACAAATGTCACAGATGTTTTGTTTTGCAATCTAGTGCCATACAATGTCAATAAAACAGGCATTTGTTTACTATGAAAACGAAAGCAGCTTACAAAAATGTTCCTCACATATTATTATTCAAATTCTCGTGCCACCTATAATATGCATTTCTGACCAGTGATTCCTTATCTGAAAATATTCAGTTTACAGTAAATATGAAACCAGAATTTGTCCATAGATGACCCTAGCTGTCAATGTAGTTACCGTCAAACCGCGTTGTTGGTGCCATTTTCCTACTCTGCCATCTGACAAAGATTTTCAACTCAAACAAGTTTCATACAACAGCATAGTTTGTAATAGCATTGAACACGTCGAATTTTGTGCCTGGAAACTACGATTTGCGGACAGCATTGATTTTCTGTTACCATTTGAAGGAAACTGTTGCAGAATCGCATCGAATGCTTGTTGAATTTATGGTGAGCATACTCTTGGTAAATCACAGTGCTTTGAGGGTTTAAAAAATTCTAAAGTGACGATTTTGACGTAAGAAACGAAGAACATAGAAGACACAAAGTGATCTATTATGAGCTGCTGAAACCTGGCGAAACTGTTAATACTGAACGCTACCAACAACAAATGATCAATTTGAACCAAGCTTTGTGTGAAAAATGATCAGAATATCAAAAAAGGCAACGCTAAGTGATTTTGCTTCATGATAACGCACCATCACACACAGCAAGACTGGTCAAGGAAACGATTGAGGCGTTTTGTTGGGAAATACTTTCGCATGCGGCTTACTCACCAGACTTGGCTCCGTTCGATTACTACTTATTTGCATCGATGGGACACGCACTTGCTGAGCAGCACTTCACTTCTTACGAAAATGTATGAAAATGTCTCGATGACTGGTTTGCCTCAAAAGAGCAGCAGTTTTTTTGGCGTGGCATCCACAAATTGTCAGACAGGTGAGAAAAATGTATAGCCAGTGATGGGGAATACTTCGAATAAAATATTTTTTATCATTTTCATACAATAAACGTGTATTTTCTATACAAAAATTCCAGTTTCATATTTATATACGTGGTATAGAATTTTGACTCTAAAGGTTTGAGACATGCTATATAATTTTATCTTTTTGCCTATGATAATGAAGGTTTTCTGAAATGTACCAGTACCATCAAACAACATAATCACAATGCTTTACCTGGATCTTGTTTCTTTATTTATTTATGAAATACGGATGTACCAGTTTTTATAGAGGTCCTCAGTAGATGTTTTTTCTTTCTTTCTTTGAATGTATAATGAAACTAAACATTTATGAATACTTACTACAAATTCCAGTTCAGGCAACTCAAAGTTTCCAGTTGCTTCCATTGTTGCAATCATTGGAATTACGAGTAAATACCCTAGCTAATTAAATAAAAACAGAAATCAAATATTGAATAGTAAAATCCAAAATATATTTAAAGAAATAACTGTTTAAATGTTTACCTGTGGCAAATAAATAATGTTACATTTGGGAATATTCTCTGGTAAATATTTCATTTGTTCTGCAGCCACTTTTGACATAAAATCAGGCAAACCATTGTAAGTTCGTTTTTCTACAGAAATATAAACTAAAAATCTTTAGCTATCAAATTTTAAAAAATGTTTAAAAAAATATTTCCAATAAATAAATTTTTCATGCCATACTTTGATCAAGGACCTCATCAATGCCCAATCTAACCACAAAATGATTTTGAGTAGCCATTTCTTCAAAATCAACCTTGATAATAAAAATAAAAATAAATACTTCTTATTAAATAAATAAAATATAATAATACTTAATAAAAAATATACTCAACTTACTATTTTAATTATAATGTTAGCAATATGATATAATTCGTCTGTGAAGGTGTCTGCAATCTAGTAGGAGATTTCCAAAGTGCAATATAGGAAACAAGATAGAACAGGCACATCAATTGAAAATCTTTATAAATATGAGGATTCTTCAATAGAAACACGTTTGGACTGCGTAGATGCAAACATATCGCCCAGACAATGGAAGCAGTTATTTACATGCATTGTTTAAGCAGTGGCGAATCTAGAACTTGGTCAAGGGGGGGGGGGGAGCTAATCAGGTGGTTGGGCTAATATGTTGTAAGTTATTTCAAATAACCACCCCTCTCCCCAGGAAAGTGATGGTCCTGAGATCTTTCCTATACTGAAGTTTGTATATGTAAATTTGTAAAATTATTGCAGTATTAAAAATCTTTACAATTTATCTAACTGGTATAAGTTTAGGACCAATGGGGGAGGGGGCTATAGCCCCTGTAGCCCCTCCCTCCCTCCCCCTTAAATCTGCCACTGTTTAAGTACTAGTGGGGTGTCTGCCACACATGTCTGTTTGCTTCTTTCTAGTTGTGAATAAGTTGACGATGGCATTCATGGTAGATAATTCGTCCAAAGATAATCTGCATGCTGTTATTTAATTTTTGGCTGTTGGAGGGCATCAGGCTATAGAAATTTTTACAAGAATGAAAGCTGTGTATAGTGATCATAGCCATTCTAATATGGCAGTGCTTGAATGGTGCAAACAATTTTGACAAGGAAGGGAATCCATAAGGCATTTGGTTTGTGCAGGATATGCTCATGTTACAGCATCAGATGAAAATGTGAGCCTTAAAACATCCACCTTACATTCCCAACTTGTCCCCATGCGATTTCCATGTCTTTGATCCTCTAAAACAATCACTAAAAAGATGATGGCTCAATTCCAACACTGACATAAGAGTTTGCTGTTAAGCAATGGTTCTGCCAACTTCCACAGGAAATTTACCTGGTGGGAATCTAGAGGTTAGTGCACCAATGGAACTCATGCCTTAATGTTCATGGAGATTTCTTTTAAATTCTTTGAATAAGAATTGCTTCCCAGCCTCTAAACGTGTTTCTATTGAACAATCCTCTAATTTGAAGGATCATACAAAGATAATTTATTTTATTAGTTACTTTCTTCAATATATATATTTGGTGATGTTCAGATTTACAAAAATCTCCAATAGTGATGGCATTGTACAGGGTCTACCAAAAGGATTGGGTTATAAAGATTAGAAAATATTCTTGTGCTATTAGAAAGCTAAAAGCAAACTGTTGCAAGGTGATTCAACAAGAATGATACACTTTCATATGCACAATAATGAGAATCAGCAACCATATTATATGAGTCAAACAAACAGAATAACTTTTGTTTGTTTCAAAATTAATGTGAGAAAATACAGGGCAATTTGTAAGTCCCTCCGTGGTTTCGGAATCAATAGAGATAGCAAAAACACTAATATCAATGGGATAGAAAATCTCTCCAAGTTTTTTATCTACTTTACAGGTATATATGCCCACCCTTGGTGATGTGCCAGATGTCAATCCTGCATTCAAATTCCTGACACATGTCCCAACATCTGACAGTCAGTGAGTGATCCTCTCTCACAGCTGAACTAAATCATGTGGCAAAGGGGGCACGAACACATGGTCTTTGACATAACTCCATAAGAAAAAAATCACAATATACCTATTTGGTATAACCAATGTGACACCTTTACATAGACTGAATTGGTAGAGCTATTGGTAATGATCTGTCCCCATCCAAATTGGCATCTAGATAGCTAAATCTTATGGTATGTGAATTTTTCTCTGGGGATATTTGAAGAACTTTTTCCAAAACAGAGCAATGGTTCATCAAGAATTAAGGCAATATACTAACCAAGTGTCAACATTTACAGAGGGAGAGATTTACTGGAAAAATTTTGGAGAGGATTTATTGGTTTTAATATGTGCCACATTCATGTTGTCTGTTTTCTTGAGTGTTAAGATTTTAATTTTGAGAGTCATTCTAGTGTGCCATATTTACAGACTTATTAATTCCTAATAAACACAGAAGAAAGTCATTCTTTTTGAATTAACCTATACATCAAATTAGCACTAGCCTTATAAAGGGATTGCCAATCCTTTACTGACGCTTCAGAACTTGTCATTCGAGCAAGAATACTCTAAGATTAATTTTCATAATTTAGAACATATTTATTACATTGGTATTATTACTCTTATTATTTCTACTTTTGCTTACTGGTAAGTTTTTGATGTGTTTTAAACATCTTTGTAAAAAGGCAAGAGTGTCAACATTTTCAACTCTGATTAGGAAATCTATTGCTTCTTGCCTGTGATGTAAAACAGTCAAATCATAAGTAGGCCGTAGCATCATTAACCTTTGAAATTAAAAAAAGAAAAACAGACAGCAATATAGTTACTCTTGTTACTATTAAATATAATGGAATAAGGTAAAATGAATTCAAGAAAAGAGACCAAATTCAGCAACAGAGAAAGCGTTTTGAAAAATGCACTGCACTTGATCCAAGCAAGGGATCCCTAAACTCCTGACAAATATAAAAAGGGCCATGTTTCCCTTATGACTCAAAGTTTTGAGTAATGGACTTACTTCCTCAAGATAGAGTAATTTAGCCTGAGTTCCACCCTTGCTGGATGCATTTAGCAGTACTTTGTTTTTTCAAAATCTCTGTTCTATTGTTAATCTAACAAAAAGAATGGTAGCAAAAGTATTTTACCTTAGTGCCTTGCTGCCTATGCTTGATTTACATCTATTGAAAATTCCTAAACAAGAAGACAGAATCAACTTTTAACCATTTCTCAGTATATTTGAAGTATTAATTATTTACAGGAAAAATATATTATATGAGGGATATATGGTTTTATTTGTTTGTTTTATTTAAATATGTATTGGAATTTGTTTTCCAATTCTTTGGCTAGACGAACCTATTTTTTTTCACTTATAGTCCTTTGTATGATCTTAAACCATATAGATGTCAGATCCTTGCATGCCTTTGCAGCATCACTCTGTAGAACTGTCAGCCTCAATCTTCTTCCAATGATGACAGCTGGTTCACCCAATGACAGATAGTGGTTTTATCATCTCTCCATAGATATACTTAAATGCCTATGCATGATGGTTTCATTTTCCACCATAAGAAGCTTAATTACTGCTCTATGATATCGACTCCTTTTTGAAAGTTAACTGTTTTGCTGTTACCAAGCAGAAGATCGCAAAGCTACATTAACTAGTGCAGGAAGGTTAAAGATGCTGCACATAAAATATTTTATTTTCCAAAAAAGAAATGGCCAAGAAAAAATATGCATTGGATTACTTATTGAACATCCCTCATTTAAAAGCTGGATGTTTTGTAAATCACTAATAGAATTAAGTCATATTGAATGTTTAAACAAAGAATAACTCATGGATGTTCTGTGAGGGTTTAATCATTTGCCATATCTCACCTGTTCAAATTATTAATGAAAAATATGATAAAAAATTCCATAGCCTGGATTCAAACCAGGAGCCTTTGGCTGGTTCGGATTCAGGCTGTGGAATTTTCTTTCCTATTTTTCTTCTATAATTTAAACAAATCCTGTCAAAAGAACCTTTTGGTTTTCTGTGCCTACATATCTTTCTTTGGTAATTCTTATTTCATTTTTTAAAATTAAATTGGAGAGATAATCTTAGATACCTTATACAGGGTATCCCACAATATGATGTTCATAGCTTGACTGTTTTCCTGGGATTATTTTGAGTAAAAATAAGTCCAAATCAACATGGGTCTGAATTGCAATGGTTTCTCAATATGAACATAAAATGCTGACTTTCTCCATTTCATTAGATGTCCCAGAGAAGCATTGTAGCTTCATCAGTAAGCTGAGATTATCATAGGCAAACACATACCGATTTGTGTTTTACGGCCGCACTTTGCCGTTTTTATTTGCTTAACCGCCTTCCTGTCTTCTTCGTTTTCATACTTTTACATCCAGTTACCCAATCCAACTTTCACTCTGTCTAATAAAGGTGTTATCTATGGCCCAGATAGTCTTCCCTTTTATTTCTCTTTTTCTCTGCTCACGAGAGCACCCAGCCAGCAGTACATTGAGGATGATTGTTGCCCTGAGTAGGGTAGTATGATTGTAAGTTACATTTAACTTTTGCTTTGTGGGTTAAAAGCCATATTTATGTTAAATTGTTGCTCATTTGTTTACTATGAATGATTGCTCTGTTGTTGATTGTTATTTACACTTGTTATTCTGTTTTGTTCATTAAACTGTGCTGTTTTGATTTTTAATGCATTATTTAAGTCGTATTTTAGTCTTGTTTTTTGGCATTTTTTTGCTCTTTCTTGTTCTTCATTGCGAGTTGGGGGTAGCTTCATGGCTTTGATCTTGCCACTATACATGTTTTATCAGCAACTTCACAATGCAATCCGAGTTCGTGGTTATGAAGCTAGCCTGCCAGGTCATAGTAGTTGCTTTTGTTCTTTTTGTCCTTGTTTTATCCCGTTCTCCACAATAGTTGGTGCCTGTGACTTTAGAGCCCTCCCCCTTCCCTCCCCCCTTTACCACGATACTGTCTTTAGGGAATTTCCCTCTGTTCAAGTGCCAGTAAACAGTATTAGTAGCACTTTACGAAACTTCTGTTTGAAAACTTGCTTCATTGGCACAGGTTAAAATGACTCAGAAAAGAAAAACTGTGACAATCCATTTCGTGCAAAATGAACAAGAAAGGTTTGTAGCTTGAAATTAAGTTGAAAGTTCTAGACATGTTGACTGAAAACAAGATTAAACAGAGTATTAAAAAAACCGACTTTGATGAAACTTACACTATCGTCCATATCTTGAAAACTACTGAACCGATTTTGATTAAACTTGGACTGTTCCCTAAGTTGAAAGATACTTAATCCAATAAAAAAAGAATTATTGCAATTCGATTTCTAGTTTCTGAGAAATAGGTGGGCAAACATACATACATACACACACTGATGAAATTTGGCACACCTGTTTAGAAGCCCACATAGACTAACATATACGAATATTGTGCAATTCCAACAATATTAAATACATACGAGTCGAATTGATAACCTCCTTTTTTGGAAGTCGATTAAAAACCGACTTTGATGACACTTTCACTATCGTCTAGCTATAATACCTTGAAAACCATAACTTGAAAACTACTGAAACGATTTTGATGAAACTTGGACTGTTCCCTAAGTTGAAAGCTACTTAATCTAATAACAAAATAATTATTGCAATTCGATTTCTAATTACTAGAAATATGTGGACAAACATACATACATTCCAAAATAGTATCTACATACGAATTGAATTGATAACCTTTTTTTTTTGAAGTCAGTTAAAAAAGGAATATGAATGTTGGCAAAATATTTGGCGTAAACAAATCCATTGTTCACACTATAAAGAAAAACGAAAAGGCGATCATGATAAAAATAAATAACAATCGCCTTTGACCTTGAGTCGATTGGCAACTTGACATCCCCTAACCTCCGTTTTCTGATAAGGCTTTGGTCCCATTATCCGCAAATTCCATATACACGGGGGGTTTGCAGGAACCAAACCCGAGCTCGTGGATAATGAGGTATTACTGTATATCATTGTAGGATACACTAAATAGTTTTAGCATTTAAACCTGCCTTTGTCATGGTATAGAGAAAATGCAGCCATTCCTTCACTGATGAAGGCAGGATTAAATGCCAAAATAGCTGGTTTACTCCATAATGTTATACTGTAAAGTATCTGTCTATTTTGTTTACAAATGCATTACATACCCTGACAATAGACTGCGACAATTCAGGTGTAAGTAAACCACAAAGTAATTAAATTAATTCAGAATGGGTTCTATTCATCAAAACAAAATTGTTAGTAAATCACAAATTAAAAAATATAAATATTAATTTAGGATATATGTAAATTGTCTAGAAATCTTATGTGGATAATGCAGATGATAAACTTGAGAATAAAATAAAACTCTTTTTCCACAACGAAACAGGAAATGAACAAAAAGAAAAAAAAAAAAAAGATAAGGGTCCTATTAGCGAATCACCATTGATCAAATGGGCGACGCACTTACCCAATCTATAAAATTCAGTTGGATCTTTTTGTCTTTTAGTCTTGATTGGCTTCTGTCCGTTATAAATACTCAGCATGTTCTATTCCAAGTCAGTTCTCTCAAGTTCTCTCGAGGTGCTCCTTGGCTGCTGAATGATGAAAGCAAAGCTTTCGAAAAGCGCTTACAGACTCAGGTTGTATTTTTTCATTTTATTTTCGGTCTTTTTTTTTTTTTTTTTTTGTTCATTTCCTGTTTCGTTGTGGAAAAAGAGTTTTATTTTATTCTCAAGTTTATCATAGGATATATGTTTTTATTGAGAAACCTTTGCAATTCAGACTCCTTATTTAATAGAATTTATTTTTTACTCAAAATAACATGTAGTCAAGCAAAACCGCCCCAACCCATAGAATTAGATATCAATCGACATACCGGATGAATAAAAGTCCTGGAATGGTCTAATATCTCGAAAAAATACATGTTTTTTCAAAAAAAGAAAAAATACGTGTCAAATATTATTTTGAATGCTATTTAATAGCCCAAAATTACTCTCTGCACCCCTTGTAGTGTGTGGGGCAACTTTGAAATACCTAACCCCCAATTTTTTTTGCAGATTCTGATTCTACGGAAAAAATTACATTAAGTTTACCCAAAAAATTTTTAAAAATCTTTTGAAGATGGCGCTGTAATTGCAAAAAATTCAAACTAGTTCAAATATTATAAGTCCCCTTCAAACCAAAAGTCCCCTTAATGTAATTTTTTTGGTAGCATCCGAATTTGCAAAAAATATTGGGGGGTTCCCATTTGAAATTTCAAAGTTCCCCCCTACCCTACCTCCTATGAGGAGTGCAGGGGGCTAATTTTTTGCACCATTAAATAGCTTTTAAAAAAAATATTGACACCTATATTTTCTTTTTTTTGACAAGACATATTTTTTGAGATATTAGACCATTCTGGGACTTTTTATTCACCTGGTATATGTGTGAAGAATGCTGACATGTAAATCATTTCTAATTCAAATCTATCATAGTTTGAACAATTTTTTACTTCTCGTAGCATTAGGGTATGAGGACAAATGTTATATGGGATGAAAGAAAAAAGGTCCAAGTTTATCCAACTTACATAAACGGTGGTGTCATGAGAGGCAGCGAGAGGAACAACAATTTTAGTGGGCATGCTAAGTTCTTCTTTCATGCAATATAGCCTTTGTTTTCATACCCCAATACTAAGAGAAATAAAAAACTGTTCAAACTGTGACATTCTTTTGTGTACACCCCATCTTGGTCATATTTATCATGCACTATGGAATCACAATTTGCATAAAAGCATCAACAGAGGACTAATGTTATAGTTTTCTATTATTCTGGTCATGCCATTTGTAGCTGTCAATTGAAAAGGTTCTATTGTTCTATACATCTGTGATGACCATCACATCATTTGCTTTCTACTGAAGTACAGGGTGGTTATAAAATAAGTTCGCCTACTCAGAACCCTCTAGACCTCAATCTAATGAACCGATTGTGATGCAAATTGAAATGTAGGCTATTCAGACCATGGGGGAGAGAATTCTGGAAAGAAAAAAATTAGTGCAAATTTTCACCACCAGGTGAAAATGTGGCACTGTGGAATGACAAATGGAGATTTTAAAACTAGTTATATTGTTTTAAATAAGCAGGCAAGGTTT
>JAHWFO010044110.1:490845-539780 GCA_023313115.1 Rhysida immarginata | reverse complement strand
CCCCTGCATCAATGACATTTTGGAAGCGTAGCACAGCATGATCAATTGTTGCATGAAGCATTTCCCGGGGAATTTCTGAGACATGTCGTCTAATGCTGGCACAGTCCGTACGCTTTGTTGATAGACCTGATCTTTTAAATATCCCCAGAGCCAAAAATCACACGGGGGTTCAAATCCGGAGAACGCAACTGGAAAACTTCTAGAGATCACACGATCATCTCCAAAGTTGGCCCAAAGTAGTTCCTTTACTTGTCAACCAACATGAGGAGATGCTCCATTTTGCATGAAGACCGTGGTTTCCAAGCATCGTCGTTCTCGCAAGGCAGGAATCACATGCTATACGAGAAGTTCACAATACCGTGCACTTTTCACGGAACATCTTACAGGACCTCATTGTGTCACTTCCTCAAAGAAAAAGGGGCCTAGAATAAAATCAGCGGTGCAATGGCTTTTCATGCACGACATGGGGGAGCGAGGTACCCCATATGCGGCAGTTCTGCGTGTTCATCGCTCCTTCTAGGGAGAAATGTGCTTCGTCTGACCATAGAATGTTCCACGGCCACAGGTCATCAACAATCATCCTCACCAGAAAGCTATAAGCACAGTCAGCATGTTGAGTGGGATCTTGAGGTTTTAGCTGTTGTGCCAGATGAATCTTGTATGGGTACCAATGGAGAATGGACTGCAAGACCTTTCACACCGTGAACCATTCGAGCACTTGTTGCAGAATGTTGAGAAGAGGAAGCTCTGTCCACTACTGCAACAGCCACGTCCTCAACAACTTCGTCTGCTATCTTATGCCTTCCTCTTCCTGGTGCGACAGACAAATCGTCAGTCGATTCAAATTTCTTTATCATTTTTCGCAACCCAGTATCTGACACGGGCCCTTTTCGCAGTCCTTGTAGCTCGCAATGCAGCTGGACTGCTGCTATCTTTCTGGTAAAGAACTTTACCAACAGTGCGCGTTCTTTCTTGCTTAAAACCATGATCTTTCATGAAAGCTTTTCACTAAACATAACGTAATGAATGGATCAGTCCATTCCATTCTGGGTATGTTGACTTTCTGCAGCTGGTTTTGTACTCAAGAATTTGTTGTAGCTTCTCCGCATGTCATCTGCCATCCACAGAGTAGAAAAACCAGCTGCTGAAACTTCAATTTTAACCGCGAATCTCATAAACGGTTCGTTATCTGAACCATGTTTATATGAACTTTTGTTTTCATCTTGCTGTGGGGAACCACCACAGAAGTTTGTGACAGGTGTTTAGATACACCCTGTATAGTACTAAGAAAAATGCAAATATCTGAAGAAAATTACCAAAAAACATGGAAAAATACAATGTATTTAATATAAAATACAAATTACTGGTAATAAAAAAATCTCTGAAAACTCACATTTTATACAGGAGTCCCAAACAAGGTATGTAAACTAAAAATTGACTGTCACGAAGGCACTGAAAAAATCTCCAGACACAAACATAAATATTATACCATGTCACTGTTACAGTATAAAAGAACAAAAGCCAACACAATTATAAAGCAATAACACATGATTATGAAAGCACACTCAGAAAATGAGCCAATGTCATCATCATTATCTTTTCGCAGCTAATGAAAAGCACCCAGTACCCAAGTGCATAAATAATTTTATGCGATTTGATCTGTGTAAGATGTGAGCTGGCTATATTTATTAGTTTTTGGTTAATTTTGTTTTTGATGACATACCAAATAAGCTAAGTCCTTCTTTAATGCCTGAACCAACTTTGTAAACTGATGGATGATATTCTTTTTGGAAAATTTGCAATGCACTAAATGTATTTATAGAAAGAATTATTAAATGAAAATATGAAAACTGCTGAGCTCAATAATCGGAATTAATTTTCAAAATAAAGAGAAGAGCAAAAAATAATAAAATCAAGGTCTTATCATACCTAAAAGTATTGTCATCAACCATAACAATGTTATCACTATAAATAAATGTTAAATACAGATGTATGTGAGAATTACTAATAGGAAAAGTAATGCTTTTATTCTTTTCAAATGCACTTCTGCAAATGCACACTTACAGGGAAATGGTGCTAATCATATTAATAGGAACTGTAGATCCTTGAGCTTCTAGATTTAAGTGACTGATGTGATTATCCAAATAACGAAGCAAACCTCCCAATGCTCGAATCTGGAGAAGTAAATAAATAAATAAAAAAAAAATGAATACCCATAAGGGATGAGATTTCATGTTCAGAGTCCTGCGAATGAAACAACACTATGATCACAAGTACAACCTCATATAACAACATGGCAATACATGTATTTTAAAAAGAGCTCCCATTTAGCATCCCGGAAACTTCAATCCACCCTCGTGTTATATACATATCAATATACTGCAATGAATTATCTTTGTATATTAAAAAATTAGTATGATTAACAAACAAAAATTATAAATATTATCATACCATGGCTAAACATTCAAAATTAATCAGAGAAGTCAAATAGATAATTTTGCTGGCTTCTGACAAGTAATTTCTCATACTTGGCATTGAGATGCGCAAAACACGTTGCTTACTGGATTCCAAACCTTTATTTAAAACAAAGATCAAGAGAAGGTATATAGAAATGATGTTTCGGAAATAGATATTTTATAAATTTAGACTCTAACTTCATAATTTAGAGAAGACAAAAAAATTTTCAATGATCTCAAAGTTAAATCAAAAAGTAAAGAAATATTTTTGTTTTCTGATTAGATGGTTGACAACACTGAAGTCTCATTTTTAATCATAACCTCAATGTTAATAATCTTGTATGTTCAGAGTGGTGGTTTATTGCTTAGCTATCAGGTGGTCACTTTATGTCAGTTAATATAGCTGACGTCATTCAACATGTCAGACTGTACTAAGGAAGAAATGAGAGCAGTTAAACATTTTCTTCATTTAGAGAGGGTTTTGAGCTGTCAGAGCGACCACCATACAGATCTGACATGGCTCCTAGTGACTTTCACATTTTTTGCTCTGTTTAAAGAAAATATACATGGACAGAAGTTTTTTTTGGATGACAAGATTATTGAATTGGTGCAAGAGTAGTTACCTGCAAGACCAGAAAGTTTCTTTCAGGACAAAATTCAACAGCTTGTTAAGAGATGGAGTAAATGCACAGAAGTAGGGGGAGGGTTATGTAGAAAAATAATAGAAATTTTAACCTCTGTGCAATAAAGATTTGAAGTTTTTAAAATTTCCCTTTACATTTTGACTTTCCCTCAAATATTGGGAGAAAGTACAGTAGTGCTTCGATGGCTCTTAAATCAAGCAAGAAAAAAAATGATTACACCTAAGATTTTTGTATTAAACACATGAATAGCAGGCACACATCTGAAAATTTCTCTTGAGAGAGGAGATTGATTTGGTGGCAAAATTAAGGATTTTGAGGGAAATTCCTGAATACTGGATGAGATGGAGGGGGGGGGGTTCTCTCCCTTTGGTTACATTCCTGCACATATTGTAATATCAAATATAAGTACAATCTTCATTAAATATGTCCTTATCTTTTTATAAATTTTAAGAAAATTGATATGTAAGAGTCATGCTACTGATCAGTCTCTTCATCCAGAATAAACTAATAATACACTGTACTTACCATAATTGATGCTAGGAAGCAATATTATTTTTCTTTTTTTCTCAAGTGATTTCCCCGATGAATTTCTATTAAAATCTGAAAGAAGATTTTACTTTTAAGTATTAATTTAAAAATGGCTATAATTAATTAGCCAATAAATATTCTGTTTCTTTTTCTAACAGAAAACATTTACAATAATTTAATGGCTGTAAGCAAAAAGTATGAAGGAAAAATTCCACAGCCTGAAACCAAACCCTAAACAGATAGCTGTCTAAACAATACGACTAAGGATTATTCCTTCTCAACAGTCCTTTGTTCAAATCCCAGGATTAATTCCTTAATACTGATGAACTTTTCACTTCTAGGCTCCTCTTTGACACTAGATCACCTGAGTCTGCTTTGTCAATGACTCCAACTTTTTCTTCATCATAATTATGGCTAGGGGTTGTTGACTAGATATTTATCAGTTTACATTCTGATTATGAAGTAATCACAAGAAATTTGTTTTGCCATTTTCAACCATATTTCTGCTTTGTGGTCCCATTACACTTCTTCCTGCTGGCAGTCAGTTTATTAAGTAAAGGAAAAATGGAGCTACTTACTGATTTTACCATCTTCGTCTGTCTCATTTGTATTTTCTACACTATTTGAACATAGAAGGTTGATATTCCATATATAGCTTACTATGGGCATGTCTTACGTCATTATTTAATTGGGTTTCAATTGGTTCACTGGGGTCAGTTACAGGGGTGGTATATATTTTAGGTATGTAAAGGAGTGAAACTTGATATACAGAGTCATCTAGGCAAGATCTACATTACTATAGTTTGTACAACAAAATAAAACATGAGCGTGGCATAGGAAACGTACAATTAGCCAATCCAAAGCACTTAGACAAGATGTGCATTTTCTTGTGTGGTACAGACTATAAGAAGTTTAGGCTGGATTGTCCCAGTGGGGGCGGAGTTGCAGGCTCGTTAAAAACTATGGATGTGATATGTCATTCGATTGAAAATAAGAAACATAAGAAGGTAGAGTTATTTTCCATTTTCTAAATACTACGTTCGAGAGAATCAATTTTTCTGATTTAAAAAAAAGCGGGAGGGCAATTTTCTTAAACTCAGGGCTTTGCTACTTTCCTATACACTCCTTGGGGGAGGGGGAATTAATTTCTTGTTTCTAATAAATCTAAGGTGTAATGTTTTGCTTTCCCTATATTAGTAGCTTTTTGTTATACCCTATAGCAGTGCCCTATAGTGTTATGTTTAGGAGATTCTTTCACAACCAAGTATTTTTCAGATTCTATGCTATTTATATAACTTCCAAATCTTGTTTGAATCATGTTTTTCAAGGTGCTTGCTTATAAAACTGTGAACTGAACTCAGCTGTAATCCCTCAATTTCTTTCTTATACCATTAATATACCTTTCTCCCATCGACTTGTAAATTTCCTATCACTGTCATCATTTTTTATAGTTACCACTTAAAAGCATTATCATTTTGGAGCATCACTTTATTCTATCTCCATCATCACCCAAATCATCACTCAACATAAAGACACCCTTCTCCTCTTGGAAATAGTTAATTGCCCTGCATAGCAAACTTTTCCCCCACAAGTATCATTGTCACTTTCTATGACAAAGTCTAATCACAGTCTATCACCTTCTATGTTACCTGGACTAATGCTTACAACACTGAATTAATCTGTACCATTGCAATCAATCAGTTGGTGTCTGAACTATTTGAAGATTTTTTATGGGTAATACTGTATTTACCGTATTATTTAATATATTTCTTTAAAGTTTTTAACTATATCAAATTAAAATAATAAAATAGTTTATTCTTTTTTCTCTCTTCTTAATTTTCACTACACTTCTCAAATGCATCTGACAAACAGTTTAAAAATTTCAAATAAAAAAGGAAAATGGAAAAACATTCATAACAATTTTTAATTTTTAATATTAGAAAAGTACCTCAAATTACTAATTTATTTCTTTCATTAATTTACTAAAAATGATACTCTAGAATTAAAACTCCTGTCAACTGTATTCTTCCAATCCAGGCTTAGGAACAGCTCTAGAGCTGCATGCAGCTTTTTAGGGTTTTAGCATCATCTAAAACCCTATTAACGACGGTACAGGTGTATGTAACATGTATGTCACATGCCATAACTTTTGAAAGAATTGATCTAGAGGCTTGAAATTTTCTACACACGTAGGTCCTATATAGTAGACGGAGCGAAAAATATAGCGAATCCTCTAGGGTGGACCAAACCAGGTGTTTTTGTGGTTTCCCCAACTGACTTCCTTTCATGTCTATGGAGTTTTCATTGCGTTTGAACAGATTATGACGTCAGAGTTTGACTGTTTGACGTCAGAATTTAAAGAACTGTTTTTGAAGTATAGCGAATCCTCCCGTTACTGCTCGTAATATTTTGATGCCATAAATTTTGAAAGGATTGACTTAGAGGCTTGAAATTTTCTAACATGTAGGCCCTATACAGAGGACGGTGCGAAAAGTTTAGCAAATCCCCTTGGGTGGCCCGGAGCCCCTCAGGGGCCACTTGTATGAATTTCATAGTTCCTTTTTTATCTTTTGAACAAAGAGGGCAAAAATCCTGAAATTTCGTAAATTTGTAGTGCGATTCTAAAAAAATAAAACCAATATACAAGAAAAGTGAAATAAGCCTCTAGGGCCCTGCCGGAGGTCCCGAGGCCCCAAATACAATTGAAGCGATAACATTTGAACGAAACGACTTAGGAACCTGAAATTTTGTATATTTATAGTGTTGTACTAAAAAAATATAGCAAATATTCAAGAAATGTGATGTAGGCCTATGCAGCCCGCCAGAAGACCCCGAAGCCTCAAATACAAATCAAGTTATAACTTTTGAACGGAAAGGTCTAGAAACTTGAAATTTTGTATATTTTTAGTTTGGTACTAAAAAATACAGTGGTCGCCGCTTAATATGGCCACGTCGGGACCATGCTTAAGTGGCCACATTAACCGGTGGCTGTTTTAAGCGAGGTTACGAAAAGTACTTAATTTTTTACCCAACAAGTCGAGCATGTGTTTGTACTTACATATAGACACATTTGTTTGCTTAAATAATCATTTAAACACATACAGCATCTTGTCAAAATATTTAATTTAAAATATTGTCTACTGTCTGTTTGACAACTTTGGCTGCATTAGTGAAGTTGTGTTGGATAGAAGCTGTATGATTTCCATGTCATGGGCGCTGCAGTTGTCAATTAGAAGACGAATTTTTTGTCGTCGCTTCTAAGATGCTTGTACATTGAGCTAGCCAATTAATCCAGATCTCTGATGTCGTCCATGCATTGATAGATGATTCGTAAAGATTTAGAAAGTTTTTACGTTTTTGAAGCAGCGTGGAGATTCTGACTTAACAATGATGAGGAGCTTTTCTCTCTGTTCCTCCAAGTTGCAATAAACAAGGACATCATCAGCCTCTCCATGAAGTTTCTTGAAGCTTAGCCTATTGTGTTTTTTCCAGCGATGAAACCGGCCTTCAGTTGCCTTAAAGTCCGTGTTTCCTATTGTCTTTGCAATTTCATCAGCCTTATGACATAAGAGAGGACCGTTCACTGGAGCATTTCTGTTTCTAACATATTGAAACCAACTTAAAAGACCTTCTTCAACTTCAGCATCTTTTCCATTTCGCTTACGCTTTCTGCTTGACCCTTCACTTGCAGCTTTCAGTGCAATCTTTAATTTTGGGCAGCAGTGCCCATTGGCTTAGAGGGAAATGAAAAGTGGATATTATAAGTGGAGTGTTCATTTATCCGGAGTAAGATGAGATGAAAAAGTAGAATTCGTGAACTACCTCTGAAAAAAGTGGCCATATTAAGCAGGGTGGCCACATAATGCGAAAATTTGTTACATAGGAAACAGTTAGAAAAATTCCGGACCGAGCTGGAGTGGCCATTAAAAGCGGGTGGCCATATTAAAGGTGGCTACATTAAGCGGCGACCACTGTATAGCCAATATAGAAGAAAGCTGATATAAGCCTCTTGAACCCCGCCAGGGGCCTCGAGGCAGCAAATACAATTGAAGCTATAACGTTTGAACGGAAAGGCCTAGGAACCTGAAATTTTGTATATTCATAGTGTGGAACTAAAAAAATATTGCAAATATACAAAAAAAGCAATATAGGCCCCAGCAGAGCCCCACAGGTCCCAAACACAAGCAACAACTTTTAAACAAAAAGGTCTAGAAATCTGAAATTTTGTTTACTTACAGAAAATTACTTAAAAAATTAGCTAATATACACTAAAAACTTGTATAGGGCTCTTGGGTCTCAACATGGGCCCTGAGCCCCCACTCACAAATCAAGCTATAATTTTTGAACCGGAAGTCCAGAAATATGAATTCTTGAATATTTATGGTGCGTTACTTAAAATTTTTGCTCTTATACACTAAAACTTATATAGTCCTCTGGGGCCCTGGCAGGGGCCCTAAACACAAACAGGGCTATAATGTTTGAACGAATAGGCTTAGAAATCTGAAAATTTGTATACTTATAGCAGTTTACTAAAAAATTTAGCTAATATACACGAAAAACTGGTATAAGGCTCTTAGGTCTCCACAGGGGCCCTGAAGCCCAAATCACCAATAACCTCTAACATTTGAATAATAAAAAGGCCTAAGAACTTGAAGTTTTATATTTTTACAGTGTATTACTTAAAAATTATAGACAATATACAAGGAGACTGGTATAGGCCTTGGGGCTGCTGGCGGCCTCAAATACAATTGAAGCTATAAAATTTGAACGGAAAGGCCTACGGTCCTGAAATTTTGTTTAATCATAGTGTGGTATTTAAAAATTTAGCTAATCTATATTAAAAATTCTATAAGTTTCTTGGCGGGGGAGTTGTGGCCTGAATCTCAAATCAAGCTATAAATTTAAAACCAGAAATCCAGAAACCTGGAATGTTTTATATTTATAATGTGTTGCTTAAAATTTTAGCTATTACACACGAAAATTGAATCCAAATACAAATCGGCAGGGGCTGCGAAGCTCCAAATACAAATCAAGCTATAATTTTTGTACGAAAAGGCCTAAGAACCTGAAATTTTGTGTTTGTGCCCCTCCACTTATTATAGTCACTAACCGCTACTGCTCGTAACATTTTGATGCTAAAACCCTTTTATCGTTAGATAACGATGCCTTAACTAATTTTTTATGGAATAAGTTATTTAAATATATAGGTTTATATACTTATACTGGGTGTCCCAAAACAGGATCACCATATGTTGATAGTATTCCCGGCATTATTTTGGGTTAAAAAAAAAAGTTCTTGGTCTCTATTCCAATCATACTAATAGATTTTTTATATCAGTGAATGAATTATTTTTAATTAAAAAAAAATACAGCATTAAAAAAAAGCAAAAAATAATTTAACTCTATCTTATTGTTTAATTTAATTAATTAAACTATATCCACGGCTTGAATTTCCTCAGTTTTTAGTTCTGCAAATGCAATGTTACTGTTTTATTTATTTTACTTTCATTAATATTGAGAAAAGAAATTCTGCTTCTTTACCAATATTTTTCTGGATAACTTGCAACAACCTGTCATCTTGTTTTGCACTTGTGAGAAGTAATGATGGGTCTAGTTGGTTAATAACTGCAAGGAGGAAAAAAAGTAAAATTCAGTTATAATGCTTAAACAAAAAAGCCAAATAGATAGAAAGGTTTGTTTCGAGATGCTTGTTTTCAGTAAAGTTGCTTCTTATGAAATTACAGGAAAACACTCTTATCCTTGGCACAATAACATTTGAATGTTTAAACGACCTTCAAAGCTCTATAGGCTTTTATCACAAGCAAAATTACAATTCTTCTTCATTTAATACACATCATACTTAAAAATAGTTTTTATTAATAATCCCCTAATGATTATAATTAAGAGTCATTAAAACATTGTTAAGCTCTTTTATTTGAAATTAAAAATAAAATAATATTGAAAAAAATAATTTAAGTTTAATAGTAATATCAACACTTTTCTTATTCAACCCAAAAAATAAGAATAAACCAAGATTATCAAGACCAAGAGTACCTTGATGGAGTATTATGAAATGGGGAGGGCCATCAACAATATCAGACATCAGAGAAATCTCGTGTACAGAAAAATCATAAGAAGCCCCCCCTAATTTTCCACCAAGCCAAAACACACTTAGGATTATCTGTCATACGTAAAACACAGAAAAAAATATGTTACTTTAAAAGAGCTTAAATATTCAGAATTATTTAAAAAAAATAATAAATTAACTACTAGATGTCAACTAATTAATCATGTAACACAAAACAATAGACTTATTTTTATTTTTTCATTTCTTTGAATCTTTTTATTTTAAAATTAAAAAAAAAAAAAAAAGAATTAGAAGAAAAGAAAGAAAAAATAGAGAAACCTCATTAATTTCTTCAGGTTCCAAATGAGGAGAGTGTTGATGGTTGACAAGGGGATCAATTCCTGTTGAGGAGGTGGATAGATCACTATTGCCCTCATTGTGCAATGATATTTCTTCAATTTGTTTATTTTCCATGCTAATCACATAACTAAAGAAAACATTTTCATATTTCAGAGAGGATTTAAGCTGAGCAATTATTTATTCTAATATTTTTAATTTTTATTAAAATAATTTTAACATTTTTATTTGGTTAAAAATTTGCATTAAATTGTTCTTAATTAAATTATGGAGTTTGATTTCAATCGTTATATTTACAAGCAGAACTTTAGCTTAATAGGGGAGGAACAAAGTATCTTGTTGCAGTCTTAGATACAATTATTAATTATGTTAAACTCTTAGTAATTATATACAAGGTTTTATACCATTATTACCATGTAAATCCCAGGACTCACCTGATACTCTGTTGATTTAATTTTGGCATGTTTATTTTTCTATTATTTTAAACTCAAAGGTATTATTTGTATACCTTAATATAATCAAATACATTAAAATGCTTCAATATGAAATATTTGTTATAAACTTTAAAATATTTATTAGTAATGGATAGGTTTAGATATAGCCATTTAGATAATAAATTTCCACTTCAACTTTTATTTGGTTATATTTTACAAATTTTAAATAAAAATGTCTGAAATACCTATAAAACTTTAAGTAAATCTATAAATTCATGGTACATGTATTAATGTTGATGGCTTCAGAGTCATTAAATATTAATGTTGATGTTAATAACAAAATCACAGAAATTACATTTCAATTAAAAATTATGAAAAAAAAGTAGAAAAAAATAATAGAAAAGATTTAGTAAAAAGGCAAAACTCTGGGAAAAACATTAAATATGTGTCTTTAGAGAACTTTTTTCAATTTTTTTTAGAAAAACTTAAACTTTGTATTGTTATGCTAATCGCAATATATTATTTTTGATGAAAAATTGTCTGTGATTATTATTACAATATAAAAAACAATATTAAACTAAGCAATTACACTTTTTTTTTTATCTATACCTTGATTAGGCTCAATCAGACTGCGTGAAAATAATAAGCTTTAAAAAAACATTTCTTTTATTGTAATATATTACCAAAGTTGAAGTTATATGTTATTATTATTATTAGTAGTAGTAGTAGTAGTAGTAGTAGTAAATAAAAAATATATTTTTATTTATTTATTTATTTTTCAGAAGGGAAACATTGAAAGCATTCGGTATTAATAGTAGTAAAAATTACAATAATTTAATGATAATAAAAATCTGGATGTTTTTCCTGTATGGAATTTGACAGGTAGATTGTTTTGAAGTAGTTTGAGAAGCGACAGAGTAAAGCGTTATTTCGGTTAGCAACTCATTTAATTATTTTCGTTTTTATTGGAACAAAAGATTCAAACTACAGGATTGAGGAACAAACGCGAGCAAACGTACATAAAAATAATGAAGCGCATTGGGTTTTTGACTGAGTTTGCCTATAGCCAGGTAGTCTGTCTGTCCATGTGTGTCGGGACGTCTGCCTGTCGTCGTAGAGTCTAGTCTCGAGTTCAATTAACTCCTATCGCCAATTGGACATTGGGAGTCCGCCCTCATCCAAGGGGACGGAGGGTTTCCTCACCTGGACCCGATCAATGACTGATGGAGTCGACTTGGTTGAACAAGGGAGCAACTCGCGTGTAATCGAGGCGCCCAACGACGGCGACCGACGCCACTTTTATATGCGAAATACGATCGTTGGATTTTAGATTCATTGTAAGCTATAAAATTCAATCTTCCTCCTTTTTCGTTTATAAACCCCCTCCCCTGTTTTATTTATAGTAATAAAACCACCTGTCAACATGCAGGGATTTTTTTTCTCTGCATCGAATTAATCAAAGATTGAATTTAAAGTATATTAGGTGATTGATATATTTTTGTATAATTTATTTTTATCAACTCTATGTGTTCAAACAAAAGCGAGATATTGGTAAACAGGTCTCATCAGATCCTTTCGGCCAGACAGACTGGATGTCGGCATTCATTATTGATCGGAGTTTTCCCCCTTCTTTCTGTTTAATTCTCCTATTTCCCTTCTTTATTTCACCTTCTCTTTCCAAACTTGATAAACCCTCTTCGATCTGTACATTCGATCGTGGGTTTCACTGGTCGGACGTTTTAGAGTTGAGTTGGGGCGCCAGTGGGGGCCGACGCTGATTCACACCCTGGACACCAGTTGTTGTCAAATCATGTTGACATGTTGAAATTCGTTTTTATTTTTGTTCATTTATTTCATATTTTATCATTAGCTCTTGCCATACTTTATTTTATTTCTATATAAATGATTGCTTTATTCAAAACAAATAAGCCATATCTTCAGTTGACATCATGCGTGCATTGTTGTTTAATGTGGTTTAACCGATAAAAAAACAAATGTCAGTGTTTACACTGGGGTAATCTAGAAATTGAACTTTGAATCAGTAAAATGAGTATTAAACCTCCGAGTGTTAATTAAAGAAAGCGGTCGAAATGCATTTAAAAATAACAAATTTTTGAACATTTCACCAGACGATGTTTAGGCGGGAAAGGAAACCGAGGCGATGTTATAAACTCAAAAGCAATAAATCTTTGATTTGTCAAGAGAAAAGTAAATTAGAAAGAAAATTAACGGCATTAGCTTTATTTTCTCAAAAAGTTTTATTTTTTCCCCAACTCTAACAAAATTCATCGACGTTCACCTACGCCCACTTGTCTTGCCGAGTATCTGGATGAATTGCGTTACCTGTATTCGCGAATACATCATATCAATTTAAAAAAAAAAAATGAACATGACAATAATGTTTTTAAAAACCAAATAAATAAAAGAGGGGAGGAAAGCATTTTTATTTTGCGGAGTCATTGAGCTAGCGATCCTTATCAAACATTATTTTATCTGTCGTTATTAACTTGATCAAGTGTGATCATTTTTTAAAAAAGAAAACACAAGCATCGCCGGTTTATTTTAACGATCCCTGCCGTGGCATTGATCAAACTGTACTGCTTTGAAATTAAGAATACGTGGAAATTCTAAATTGTTTTATTTTTATTCCGCCCACCTAGAAAACTTTACAACTCGTACTATGGGTTTGAGTGAATGGTAGAGGTCATTCGGCTGCACTCCATTTCCAGGGAATGACCTTGTGCGCATGCGTCACACTCTCTCTTTCGCATTGTCTCGTGACTTCCGAAACGGAAAACTCTTCTGCGAACTCCATAACAATTGTCGAAGGAAATTCGAAGAAAACTATTGTCTTGTGGGAACGTTTTGAATAGGGCCAAATAAATAGACTACAGGAAACCCGTGTCATGTCTAGCAAAATCGTAAAGAATCCATCATAACGAAAAAATAAGTTTTTGATTTACGTGATCGCTGAATTTAACGAGTTGTTTTTTTTTGTTTTTTTTTAAAGTTGTCATTCTATTTTTAGCCCAAAGTGTCATCTATTCCTCAAACATGTTTTCGCACGTCTTATTCATTATTAAAATTTAAAGTTTTCTAAATCAAATTTTGGATTATTTAACATGAAATTACGATGTCCTGTAAACGAAATGTTGTTATATCGAGGGGATGGGGGGACGAGGGAAGGGGAGGAATGTATAAGTTTTGTTTTGTTTTTTTATTGTTTGATGAACTTGGATTAATGATCCGAGGAATATGAACACTTTTCTTGGTAAAAATTAGTGTTACCGATGAAACATACAAGTTTCGTTTACCAATAGATTTAAACCTCGTGCTAAAGATAGGAACGTAACTCGTACAGTGAATCCACGATTGGTGCGTTTCCATGAAATACAACTTGACTAGAAACCACGTGATTTTTTCAGTACTCTGGAGTCGGAGGTTTTGGGTAGCCAATGAAATGAAAGCAATGACGTCAATTTTGACCAATGGCAGAGCGAACGGATGACTTCATTCTATTTTTAACGCTATGAGTCAGTTAAAAACGAGAACTCTGCGTTGCTGACTCATACGACACCACGTTGGCCAGAGATTGCGAAGAGCTCCGTAGTTGCGTTTGTGAGGTTCATATTCACAGCTGTTAAAGCGAACTGGACGATTTCGATTAAGAACTCTTGTTGCGATAACCCGACGTGTCTTCTTAGTGAGTCATTTTCCGTCTATCAAGTTTTTTCTTTCTTTCTTTCTCTGTTACAAACGTATCTATCGTTTGTATAGTTTGTTGTTTGTGTGTTACACAAGTGAGAGACTGTTTTAACGATGGAAACTACTTTCTACGACGATCAGACTTACAACTCGAAGGAGAGCATTAAGAACTTGAAGAAAAAGCTCACGTTAGATTTCAACACGGCTCGGCCCCAGAAGAAAGACAAGGTGAGTGCGTTGTTGTCATCTCCCGATCTGAACAGGCTAAAGTTAGCTTCGCCCGAGCTCGAGATGCTCATCATCAGCCAACAAGATGGAGTTGTAACGACGACACCCACGCCAACTCAGTTCGTGTTTCCGAAAAACGTTACGGAGGAGCAAGAACTCTACGCCCGGGGTTTCGTCGACGCCCTGGCCGAGTTACACAACAGCAATTCCAGTCTGCCCGACATCGCCGTGACTTCTGCCACCGGGACGTCGACGTCCTCGTACAGCGCCCTTCCCGCCAACACGTTGTCGACGAGTACCTTATCCATCCCGACCCTCGGTGCCACTCCGGTCTCCATCTCGTCAATCTTCTCTACTTCCGCCTTCCCGCCATCGTCGACCAGTGCCTTAATCCCGCTCCAAATCAAGGAGGAGCCGCAAACTGTCCCGAACCTCGGTGCCACGCCGCCGCTCTCCCCGATCGACATGGAGACGCAGGAGAAGATCAAGTTGGAGCGGAAGAGGCAGAGAAACCGCATCGCCGCCAGTAAATGCAGAAAACGCAAGCTCGAAAGGATCGCTCGCCTCGAAGACAAAGTGAAAGTGCTCAAAGGGGAAAACGGTGAACTTGGCAATGTGGTAAGCAAGTTGCGCGAACAAGTGTGCCAACTGAAACAGCAAGTGATGGATCACATGAACAATGGCTGCCAAATCATGCTCTCGCAGCAGTTTCCTTGAACACACAGCGATGCAGGGTGTGTTACGGTACTTTTTTCGTTTCAATTCTTTACGCATAAAAAAAGAAGAAAAATGAGAACAGAACAGTCGAAGGAACAAAAGTAAATCGAGCTTCCCGTATTATTTTTTTATGTCATGGCGAATCGCAGTGATAAAGAGTCCAATTTTGCGCTGATCTATGAATTTTCAGACACTTGATCGTGCCGTGTGCAAACAGTGAGAAATCGCCACCAGTCAGTGCGAGTGTCACTCGCGCCATTGCATTACTCGTTTAAGCCTCGCCATCGTAGAAGCCGAGAGAAGCGTGATGGAAGTCGACGACGACAACAACAACAACACCACTAGTGAATCCCCATCACAGTGCAGAGAGAGAGAAGAGCTGAAGTGACACAGTTCAATAAAACAACCTAAATGCCATGTGAACTATGCAATAATACGTATATCTATATATATATATGTTTCCCCCTGTTTTTCTTTATTACGTTTTATTTTTCATCCTTTTTAACTTTGATAAGAGAACTATTGAAGCTATTTTTTTAATGAACCGAGCCAGCAATTCAGGGAAAATGTATTTTTGTCTACTTCTAATGCCTTTTCTATTTTACATTATGAATTTCGCTGTAGAACAGCATGCAAAGTGAAGAGTTTTATATTAAAGTAAGAGACAAATGCCACTAAATGGCACATGTAAAGTACTGGAATTTATATTGTATAATAATGATGATGATGATTTATAATATTAATAATAATAATAAATGATTGCGCATGCAGCTCATGCTTTTTTGTACATAAGAAGTTCCTATATTTCTATTTTACGTGATGATGCTTTGCGTACTTAAATTATCTTTGTAATATATTTTGTACTATCGAGAGTTTTTTCCTTCTATGCAGAGAATTTTTTTTAAATTTTATTATTAAATTGCATCGCTGTATGAAATGTTGAAAACATTTTGACAGTTATGTTTTGGTAAATATAATCCATCATAATAGATTTTTATGTAAATTGAGCATATTTTTTCATTAAATGATGTTCAAGCAATTTTATCCGATCTCTCGTTTTCGTTTATTTTTCGTTACACACGCATTTTGCTCATTCTGTGTCAGTAACATAATAACTTTGAGAAGGGAGGGGAGTTGTAATATATAAATATACTTCATAAGCAATATTGTTACAGACATCAGAAAGGGTAAAATGTGTATTAAATTCAAACTGTTTACAATATTTAATTTAATTTTATTTTATCCTGTCCCCTTCTGGCTATTGTCGTTTGAAATAATAGGAGAATCTATTAATAACCAATGATGCAAGAGTAGTTCCACTCAACTACCAACCAACCTTGGAGAACATTCTCTCCAAATCCCTACGTTTTCAAAGGGAAAGATAGACCTTCTTGAACTCGCCCTTTTTTCTAGAAATATTCTCTCTTCTTCATGTTGGCACATGATAAGTTTTTGGTGTGTCCTTTTAATTGTGATTGGGTTCTTCACGAATGAGCGTATTCCTCTATTTTCTCCCCCTTAGTTTCATTGAATGGGATCGACCAGACAGGTTGAAATATTTTGTTTTTGTATCCGAACGAATCCTATTTGGTTTGATTTGACTTGATAGTAAACAGGAAAATAAAGAATCTTTTTTTTTTTTTTCTGTAATAATAGAAAAGCTTGTATACATAGGGTTTTGTTGAATTAGCCACAGTATAGAGATAAAATGTAATTTCTTTTAATGCAGACTTAATTCCATATGATTTGTCACTATAACGCGTGCTTCAAATGATGTAAATCTGATAAGTAGTTAACACATGATATCCACATGACAAGGAAACTGCTTCTGTCAGGTTTTTAGTTATCTGCTCATATTGTTTAAATCGAGTGAACATTAATTTTTAATATACTTTTACATCAGATTTGCAAGTCTGTTATCACTAATATTTTCACCCCCAATTGTAACAAGCTCAATTTTGTCATAAATTAATATATATTAATAAGTTGAGCAAATCAATGATAAAAATTAAATAAGTATTTTATTCTCAACTTGAATAAATTTAATATAACCCAAAACTAACTAAAATAAATATCTGATGTTCTAAAATCACTATCCATATTTACTATAAATAGTTTGTTTTGACTTATTTATATATATAAAGTACCTAAAGAGGTGGCAGTAAAAATTCTCGAAATTAAATAAGTATTTTATCCTTAACTTGAATTAATTTTAATCACTGTCATATTTATAATAAATTAGAACACAAATGTTTGTTTTATAATTTGGTTTATATTAAATTAATTCAAGTTGAGGATAACATATGGCATATACTTATTTAATTTCTAGAATTTTTAATTGCCACCTCTTTATGTACATTATAAATATAAATAACCTATTAAGTCAAAGCTGAAACTGTCCATCTTTTTGAGCTATGTATGTAAACAAAAAGATTTGCGGATTTAAAAATTTAAATTTTTGGATTTAATTATTGCGATTTTACACGTGCCCTTTCAAATTTCGAATCCACGTATTTTCTAAATAAATTAATTAATTGATGAACGCCTATTTTTTCAAAAGAAAAATTAAGAGCTATTAAGAAAAGTTTCTTTTTTAGAAACCAAATGGGCGATTTTGAAACACTTCAATTGTCAAAACGGAAAGGAGGGAGGGGATAAAGAGCCAGAAATATTTATTGTCACAGGATGTAGTGGTTACAGAGGGGGGTAAAAAATAGTCGCCTCACTGGTGCCTTTCACTCTATACTTTTTTTTTATTCGCCCTTTAAGTTTAATTTTAATTTTTTATTTACTACTCCCTATTCTATCTCTGTCCTCCCTTCCATAGTCGACAGTGTGGACTCTTCTAAAAGCACGTGATGCAATTGTTTTCTCCGAGAACGTTTCAAATGTCACACGTGTGAAATGAGTCCGATTTAATAAAAGGGCACCGGAAGTAGATTCCTTGAATTTCGTTCTTGAATTTTTTTTATATATATTTTTTTTCCCTAAAGTGACTTTGGTTTTAGTATTTTTTTTTTCCTCCTGCTTTATTGCCGTTGAGGAATTGGTGAAGGAGTGGCACCGATGACGAAACGACTACTTCCGTCCCACTGCAAAGCACGGTAACGCCATAAAAATAACGAGGCAACGCAGGATTATTTGATTCCGTTCGAAAACGTTCATAATTTTTTTTTTTTTTTTTTTTTGACTGGATATTTAATTTCCAATTTAATTGAAAAATGAAGGGCTTGATATTACGACCTTTTGATATTTCGTTATTAACCCTGGAACATAGCCTACAAAGATTAAGGGGGCTATACCTGAAACATCACTTAATTTTCGCGACTTAAACTTTTATGCTTGAGTCTGAGACCCAACAGATCTTTTTGTTTATATCAGTATAAATATAAATATGATTTTAATAGAGTATCTAGTCACAAAATATATGGGAAATCAAATTATCTTTTTTTCATGTCATTCAACATTTTTTTACAACTAAATATAAAATACTTTAAACGAAAAAAATAAACGTACACTAATTAACAGGAACAGGTAATATAACTATTAATGTCCGTGTTAACAAAAATAAAGAAAAAAGAAAGAAAAGAAGGGGGGGGGGAATAGGCGTGTTCGCAATATTACATATAGCCACTCCTAACCAAGACATAGTTTTCTATATTTTGGTCTTCATATTCACAGCGTAATATTCTATGCAATATGGCTTGGAGAATATGCAAAGCTTTCCATCTGTCTGATCATTTCGCAGAAGCTACATTCAACCTTTTTTGTTAAATTAATATTCAGTTTCCGATGGACTTTTAATTCCAAGAAGTCTACAAAATTTTGATGCACTCTTTTTATAAGATAGATATAAATATGGTTAAATGAGGGCCTGACATACTCATTTGCATATTCTTATATTTCTCTTAGAATACTGATATATATTCCAATTCGATTAGCAAAAAATGAATTTACATAACGTGGAATGGAGGGGAGGGGAAAAAAGCATTGCAGTCATTGCCACATTGAAATAATGTATGTGAAGCTATGGTAATTCCCAAGAGTGCAGTTCCAGAGTTAATAACAACGAATTAATTTTTGGAGCAACAAGTTGGAGGCATTTAAAAAAAAAATAGAAGGAAATCTCTTCTTGGGACGGAAGAAGAACATCCTGAAAACCTCCCCCTCTTGATGAAGGCGTTTGCTCTTATCAGTCACGCACGCACACGCACGCACACACACACACACACACATATACACGCCTTTTTATTTCCCTCTCTATTTTGTTTCTAATTGGCCGTTATCTATGGATTTTTTAAGGGGAAAATGAAATGTCGCCTTTGAACTGAGCAGCTTTCTCTTTGCCCGCTCGAAAGACGATTAGAGGTCGATCGACGAGCGAATGAGTTTCGCTGACTCTTGGGTTTGTGCGATTGTCGCATCTTTCTTTCGAGTCACAACTGGAAGTAGTGATTAAAACGAGGATTCGGACATGTAACGGGTCAAAATATTACCTTAAAGTTGTTGTCAATTATGAAAATAAAAATATAGCTAAATTAGCTTGTGAAACGGACAATTTTAGGGGGAAATAAAATTTATGAAACATTACTCAGTTTTAACAGAGACAAAGCAATTTTTAATTACACTTAACTAGAAAAAAGAATATACATATGGAGACAAACCTATTCAGAAGCATTGGATTAACAATTGCTGTTATTATAATAGGAAAAATATCAGCAGAATCTTCAAATCTAGTTGGCAATCTGGAAATGTCATACAAAAGTTCCTGTGTACACTAATAATAACAGAAACCTTGATGACGATAGAAGGTACATCTCTCATGCTAGAAAACAACAGACATGAACGTATCTCGCGTCGAGAATATGCTGAAGTCTTCAAGGCAAAAGCAAAATGTAAGAATTCATCCCTGAATACCCTGAACGTTTCTCTTAAGTTCAGGCGTATTGTTTTCCACCATGAGAGACTGTATTTTCCATCGTCTTCAAGGTTTCTACACAGGAACTTAACTTTTATATGACATTTCCAGATGTTGACAATAGTATTGATATTCTGGTAATATTATTCCTGTTCGTAATAATTGCAATTGTTAATTCAGTGCTTTTGAGTAGGTTTGTATACATATGTATCCACTTTTTTTCTACTTGAGTGTTCTTAAAATTGCTTTGTTTAAAATCATTCTAAATTTCTCAACTTTTAAATTGATATTATTCAGGTTAATTCACCATCCCCATATCTAAAATCGCTTGTCTTCTTGTGACAGAAAATGAACACACTTTGATATCAAAATAAATCATTTCGATCATTAAAAATATTTTATTTTATTTTTTAAAACTCCCACACATATTTTCATCTCAAACCAAAGAGAAAATGTCGTAAATGGAAGTCAGTGTATAAAAGGGAAGTTAAAATTTATCACTCTGAAGCAGTCTTTTGTTATAAATATCCCGTAATAAGTTTTCTTCCCATATTTTTAGGGAAGTATAGGGTACTTTAACCTTTGATTTCCTCCCTTAAGGAAAAGAGTGGGTTTTGTACGGAATTTTCTTCTGAAAAAAATGATTTAGAATTTCCCGTGATTTTAGTTCACTCAATGAATACAGCTTCATTTCAACTACACGTTTATTTTTTAATTGATTACGCACATCGAAAGATTTTATCACAGATACCTGCTGCAATTCCAATCGTTCTAAAGATAACGACAAATTTTTAAAGTTTTATCATCATCATGTGAGATGAATACTTTTCTTTAAAATATTAAAATTAGCATCGAAGTTGAAGAAGAGCAGAAAGGGGATGTGTGACTACAAAAAGAAAAAAAATTGTAATTGAGCAGGACGAGAGTTTTATTATTGCCACATTTTTTATCAGTCTAGAGGGGATGGATTAAATGTCACTGAGTTCTTTCTGACTGAATTGAAATAGGAGTCGACAAAATGAAAGACGGAAATAAAAAATAGGCACTACCCTCCCCAATACCCGCTCCCCAATAAAAATAACATAAAATGGATCTCCTGTAAGTCTCGCTCGACTTTTCGTGTCAAGTGGAATAAGGTTTCATTCGTCATTGGTATGGGATACACGTTGAAATGGCTTGGAAAATCGAAGACGGAACAAAGGAAAACTTTGAACTATTTATCTAATACTTCGCAGGGATTTTTAAAAGATATTTCCTAAAAACGAATTGATGCTTATTTAATTTCTGGGAAACTATATAACATTGCTGCTGTTTTCCTTTTTGAAGTTTTGTCCCTCACATTGAATGCATTTTTCCAGTCTTTGAACATACATTGCAGCCCATTCTTTTAATCTCTTTGAAAATCGCCGTCGATGCCTTTACAACCGCTGTTTGCAACGCTTTTTCAGCCATCAATACTGTACAGGATGTTGCAAATATATACAGGACAGTACAGTAGCGGGTAGCTATCCTCTCGTTTCAGGGGCCGCTTCATAAAATGATAATTGGGAAATTTTATTTTGTTAACCCATTTACGCCAAAATTGGTAAAAATGGAAATTGAGACTTCATATCTTAAATTTATATTCTGTAGCATGTAAAGACAAAAAATAATTTACAAAGACATAAAAAAAAAATTCAAAATTATTTTGAAATGCAGTAAACGTTTCGCCATCTATATAATTTTAAACAAAATCTAAGTGTAAATGGATTAAACTGGAGAGATTGGGGGAGAATAGTGAAAAATAGCGTGTCACACCTTTGTCAAGTTTATTACAATAAATGTTCAAAGAAACTCCCTCCAATTTAACCCATTTATACTTAGATTTTATTTAAAATTATATGGTGTCGTCCATAGATTTTGTAATTTTTTTTAAGGGAAATACTTCGAAAAGGATCACTTGCATTCGTATATTCGAATTGTGTGTCGAAGTTTTCAAAACATTACGATGCGAGTTAATTAAGAAAACTGAACGGAAAGCGATTGAATGAAGAGCTCCATTGTGCTTTAGATGTACGAGTATGTAACCAGTAAAGCAGTGCAGTTCTCTTGAAGTCGGAATTACAGTGCAAAGATGACTGCCTCCTTTGAAAGCATGTTAGATATATTCTGGTGCTCTTCATTTTCTAGTCACAAGAATCACGAACGCATCAAACTCCACCAGTTTATGATAATGAAGTGTGATAAGAAAGTGTCGATATACAAGTACTTACTCTAACAGCAAAGATCGTGATTTTTCAACCTTAGGCAAAACAATTGCTATAGTTTTGTTTTATTCGTTCGCATTCCCTTGGAATGAACAGGAAATGTTGATTTTGTATTACTTAATAATGATTTGGAATTTGATGGCTTTCTCATTTTAATAATTCACAAATATGGCTTTTGGGTTTCTCCTAAGGACCATCATTACTGAAGCTAAAATTACGATCAAAGCAGGGTTCGGTCGCTCTCTCAGGACATCGATGGACGTATAGCTATGAAAAGCATTTTTGTTTGAATTCTTCATAGAATATAAGCTAAGCTATGAGAAAAGGCAATACTTTGAATTATTCCAACAGTTACAGGATTCATGTCGCGGTAAATGATTCAATACTATTAAGAAGTTTTTTGCTGAAGCAATCGAATGTTGAATGTTATATCACAGATAGTCTGCTTACCAAGATATATGAGTGCCCAAATGTTGGAAGGAATAAGAAAGAATATAGTGAAACTTGTTGATGGGTTTCTTAAATTTGTGTAAGAACACACGTTTTATGGAGTTGAAATTTTTCAGACATGAACATTTAAAAAGAAATGATTTGAGCATGTGGATGTCTGACTCCTTTGAAAGCATTCTGGTATCACACGAATGAGCCCTGTACGGCTGCCTAAACGATTATATGTTGGTCGTGTGGATGCGAAATGTGGGGGAGCGAAGCCGGACAAACGTGGCAGGATATATATGGTTTTGAAAGTTTGAATAAACGGTATTTGATTAGGATGATTTAGCCCCAAGTACTGTCTATTCTTTCAGGGGTATCATGGAGTGTTGATGTTATATAAATTTGTTTCGAAATGGAGTTTTGTCCTGAGAAGTTTCGAAATGTCTTTCGAATCAAAAAACGTTCATGACATGATTAGGGAAACACTTACGAGAAACTTTGCAATTTATTAAAAATCTATATATATAAAGAAGGATGTTTGTCGGTCTGTGGGTGGGTCTGTGGGTGGGTCTGTGGGTCTGTGTGTACGTTTTTTATACAAATCTACAGTTTTATTCCGATCTTGATGAAATTTCGCATACATGACCTTCAAAGCATGAGGAAGGTCACTGTCTACTTCAGATTTCGAAAAAATAATAATTATTGATAAAAAATCGATATTCATGGTTATGGCAGGGCATATTAATGAGAAATATCGCATGACCAACAATGCAAGACAAAGTTTTTGCAACAATGGTATCAACACGCAATTCACAAACACTCTGCACGGACCAACAATATATATCTCATGACCAACAATGCAAATAAAAGTTTGTGCAACAATAGGTATCAACAATGGTTTCAACACGCAATTCACCAATAACAATGAGCTCAAAATGATGATGCAATACTAAAGCAATCCTTTCCAAGAATTATAACAATGAACATAAAATGATGATGCAATATGGATAAGTTTCAATTTGTAACAATGCATAGAATTCCTGTTATTCAGGTTTTCTTAGAAAAGAGAGTTCTTAGCACTTAACAATTTCTTGAAAATCTTTAAAAATGATCAGTAGCTGGAGATAATGAAGAGTTAGCAGACTATTGAGAAAGAGTGGAAAGACGACAGAGAAAGCAAACCTTTAGCTCCGTGCTGTATTGAGCAAATGGGAAGCAAGTAAATAGAAGAATTGGCGACCGCTAGACTACCCAAAGTGATGAAAGGCCAAATTTTGCTTCAACACAGCGAGAGAAGAGTGGAAATTGCAACAACATCAAGTGTAGATCTGAAGTAAGATTATCTGAGTAAGAAATTATTGGAGCAGTCCATCCATTTTGAGCCTTTAAAAAGATTTTTTTCGAATTTTCATTAAGAATTTTTACTGTATTAATTCTAAGCATTTTCATGTGTTTATTTTTAAGATATTGCAAAATTTATTTTAATTTTTGAGATTGTTCTGTTTACATCCCTTTTGTAATAAACCCGGGCAACGCCGGGTACCTCTTCTAGTCTATATATATAAAGAAGGATGTTTGTGGGTCTGTGCGTCTGTGGGTCTGTGTGTATGTTTTTTATACAAATCTACAGTTTTATTCCGATCTTGATAAAATTTCGCATACATGACCTTCAAAGCATGAGGAAGGTCACTGTCTACCTCAGATTTCGGAAAAATAATAAATATCGATAAAAAATCGATATTCATGGTTATGGCAAGGCATATTAATGAGAAATATCTCATGACCAACAATGCAAGGCAAAGTTTGTACAACAATAGGTATCAACAATGGTATCAACACGCAATTCACAAACGCTCTGCATGGACCAACAATCAATATCTCATGACTAACAATGAAAGGAAAAGTTTGTGCAAGTGTAATTATCCCGGGCAACGCCGGGTACCTCTTCTAGTGATCTATATATATAAAGAAGGGTGTTTGTGGGTTTGTTTGTTTGTTTGTGGGTTTGTTTGTTTCTTATACAAATCTACAGTTTTATTCCGATCTTGATGAAATTTTGCATACTTGACCTTCAAACCACGAGGAAGGTCACTGTCTAACTCAGATTGCGGAAAAATAATAATTATCGATAAAAAATCGATATTCATGTTTATGGAAGGGTATATTAATGAGAAATATCTCATGACCAACAATGCAAGTCAAAGTTTGTGCAACAATAGGTATCAACAATGGTATCAACACGCAATTCACAAACACTCTGCACGGATCAACAATATATATCTCATGACCAACAATGCAAGGAAAAGTTTGTGCAACAATAGGTATCAACAATGGTGTCAACATGCAATGCACTTACACTAGGCAGGGATCAACAATATATATCTCATGACCAACAATGAAAGACAAAGTTTGTGCAATATAGATAAATTTCAATTTGAAACAATGCATAGAATTCCTGTTATTCAGGCTTTTCTTAGAAAAGAGAGTTCTTAGTACTTAACAATTTCTTGAAAATCTTAAAAAAATCATTAGTAACTGGAGCTAATGGAGAGTTAGCAGACTGTTGAGAAAGAGTGGAAAGACGACAGAGGAAGCACTCCTTTAGCTCCGTGCTGTATTGAGCAAATGGTAAGCATGTCAATAGAAGAATCGGCGATCGCTAGACTACACAAAGAGATGAATTGCCAAGTTTTGATTCAAGACATCGAGAGAAGAAAGGAAATTGCAACAACATCAAGTGTACATCTAAAGTAAGATTACGTGAGTAAGAAATTATTTAGACTAGCAGTGGCATCCTTGGATAGGTCCATCCATTGTGAGCCTTAAAAAAATTTTTTTTCGAAGTTTCATTAAGAATTTTTACTGTATAAATTCTAAGCGTTTCCATGTGTTTATTTTTAAGATACTGCAAAATTTAATCCAAAATTTAATCCTAGAATTCCTGTTTTTCGTATTTTTCGTAGAATGGATAGTCCCTTTGCTCTGTGTTGTATTGATTGAGTTATTATTTAACCAATTGGGAGTTATAATTTAATTTTTTGAGATTGTTCTGTTTACCTACAAGTGTAATTATCCCGAGCAACGCTGGGTACCTTTGCTAGAGGAAAAGTTTGTGCAATAATAGGGATCAACAATGGTATCAACACGCAATGCACCAACACTATGCAAGGATCAACAATATATATTTCATGACCAACAATGCAAGGCAAAGTTGGTGCGTATTAGATAAGTTTCAATTTGAAACAATACATAAAATTCCTGTTATTCAGGCTTTTCTTAGAATTGAGAGTTCTTAGTACTTACCAATTTCTTGAAAATCTTTAAAAATGATCAGTAACTGGAGATAATGGAGAGTTAGCAGACCATTGAGAAAGAGTGGAAAGGCGACAGAGGAAGCACTCCTTTAGCTCCGTGCTGTATTGAGCAAATGGTAAGCAAGTAAATAGAAGGATCCGCGACTGCAAAACTACAAAATGTGAAGAATGGCCAAGTTTTGCTTCAAGACATCGAGAGAAGAGTGGGAATTGCAACAGCATCAAGTGTACATCCAGGGCCGTAGCCAGGACGTTATCTTTGGGGGGTCGATTTTCAAAAATTCCGGACCTTTTTTTCAAAAATTCCACTGAGTCGGACCTTTTTCCATAATGGGTTGGTCGTCGACCCCCTCGACCCCTGGCTACGGGCCTGACATCTAAAGTAAGATTACGTGACTAAGAAATTATTTAGACTAGCAGTGAAAGAAAAACTTGGGTATAAAGTATCCAGTGATGTTCACCGGTGGTGAAGATGGATATCATTTTAATCTGAGGCAAGTCAATAAGGTTCCCGTATATCACCTAGAATTTCTGTTTTCGGATTTTTCTTAGAATGGATAGTCTCTTTGCTCTGTGTTGTATTGATTGAGTTATTATTTAACCAATTGGGAATTATAATTTAATTTTTTGAGATTGTTCTCTTTACCTACAAGTGTAATTATCCCGGACAACGCCGGGTACCTCTGCTAGTTTATAATACTTTTGAACTGACAACTGTCCCGCCAGCGTTAACATGCATTATAACAGCCTTCATATTTAAAAGAGATGATTAGTATTACATTTTAACCATTAACTGTATCACCATCCACAACATGCAACAGATGATTGAGTCACTAAGAAACTATCTGTACATTCGGACCGTTTCACCTCTAAGTTCCTCATTTGCGGTTATTTATAATTTTATTTCAATTCTTTTTATTTTGAATAAGAAAATATTATAGAAATTAGATATCATCATATTTTCCATGGTTGACCAGTTCACCGTAATTGATGCTAAAATAAAGGAACTAAAAATGAACCTTAAAAATTATTTATTAGCCTGACGCGTTTCGGCATTATGCCATCATCGGAGGCAATAGTCTACAAAGGGAAAATTGACGAGACCATTGAAATATTTAGGCAACAGAGATATATTATCCACAATCATGTGATAAAGGTATCCCATCACTGATTGGTGAATAATACAGGGTGTTCATAAAAGGTCTGACACATTTTATCTGTGTATTACCAAAAACTAATAAAGATATACAGAAACGGATTTCAATATATGAAACTGTAACTGAAAAAGTTTTATTAAACCAAGTTAGTAGACCCTAACGTGTGCTCCTGGGGGCACACGGAGGATATCCAGCCGATAATCAATTTCTTGCAATGTTCTTTTGAGCACGGTTAATAGCAACCGTGAAAGGCGTTTCAAATCTATAGTGTCCTTAACTTTTGTCTTCAACACCTGGTCCTTCGCGAACCCCCACAAGAAAAAGTCCAGTGGCGTAATGTCGGGTGATCGAGGGGGCCAAGAGATAGGTCCATCTCTTCCTATCCACTGACATGGATATTTTTCGTCCAAAAAGTCCCCCATTGTGGTGGTGCTCCATCCTTGTTGGAAGAGAATATCTGGCCGTAGTTCATCTAATTGCAGGAATACAAAATTCTACAACATGTCCAGATACGTAATGGAAGTAACGGATGGTTCCGCAAAGAAGGGTCCTAATACGCGATCGTGCATAAGCCCGCACCAGACATTGACTTTTGGGCTGTCTCTTTCCATTTCACGGACACATGCGGGTTTTCAGATCCCCAAATGCGAACATTGTGGCGGTTAACATGTCCGGAAACGTGGAATGTCGCCTCGTCGGAAAACATAACACGCTGAAAAAAATCTCCATCGTCTTCAATCCTGGTTAACATGTAAACAGCAAACTTCGTACGTTTCGGTTTGTCATCTGCTTGGAGAGCTTGTATAAGTTGAATCTTGTATGGATACAATTGTAACGTCTTACTTACGATTTTATGTACCGTGGATTTAGGCAACCCCAATTCTCTGGAAGCTGTCCTCATCGATTTTCTAGAGCTCCAATCAAACGCCTCTCTAACTCTTTCCACATCCTCATCTGCTATGCTTGGGCGGCCTAAACTTTTTTTTGCATAGCACGCTGCCTGTTTCCAAAAACTTTTTCTCCCAAGCCAAAATGCTGTTTCCACATGGTGGATCCCTATTAAATTGTCTTTGAAAATTTCTCTGTGTCTGAGTCACCGATTTCGTTTCGATAAACCGATACACTGTCCGTGTAAAGTAGCCATCTTTTGTTTTAATAACCCGGATGTACAGTTCCCACTCTAGCGGCGAAATTGTGAAACACAGGCTGAGGTCAAAAACTCTAACCGGTGAGAAGAGTTAACGATTGGTCGGTCAGAAATCCCGGTAAGAAAACTGTGACGTCATTTTAACGCGGTCGAAAACGCCAGTTAGTCCTGCTATGCCTAACCGGTTAGTCTAATTATAGTAGCTAAAATGAATAAGGTTCATTTTAGCCACTATAGTCTAACCACAGAATAAGAAACACAGAAGTGACACTCCTAGTGTTTTCCATTGTAATGCTGGGTTCCCACTTAGCGCGACGATAGCGCGATTCTATCGCTTTGTGAAGCACGCATGCGCAGAATGACGTCACGAGGGCGATTCTGTGGCGCAGCTAAGGCGATTGAAAAGCTCTGCATGCCAGAGCTTTTCGATCGCGCGACTCCATCGCACCCAATCAGAAAACAGTTTCGAATCACGTGGCACTTGCAATCATGGCAGCACCTACTTCGAGATGGTCGGATATCGCTACGGAAAATCTGATTGAAGATATCAAATAATATGCAATTCTGTATGCACGAAATATCCAATTCTGATTTTGGAAGCACGAAATCTTGAAGTGGGAAACGAAATGATCGCGTAGATAGCGCATGCGCATTCAGTCACGCGGCCGTCGCGCCAAGTGGGCACCGAGAAGCGAATTAATCGCCTGGCGTTTGTTGCGCATGCGCATATGACTCAAAGCGATAGAATCGCGCTATCGTCGCGCTAAGTGGGCACCCAGCATAAGCGATGGTAGTGAGCAGATGCTCATTTGCTGGTGGCGCCCTACAGCGGCTGTGATGTTACAATACTAGCAGACGCTCATTTTTCCTATGTATTTCTATGAGTTTGTCTCGTTTACCTGTCTTCTTTTTTATTTTGTGTCGATTTTTAATTTTTTTTTAATTAAGTAAAGCACACGTATGTTCTAAAATGAATAAAAGCAAATCACTTAGTATTGCAGAAGGGCTCTTTTTAATGGAAAAAATATATATATAAAAAAAAAGAATTTACAAAAGCATGCAGGTTCACAAAATTTCGCTTACAATCATTGTAGGATAAGATGTGTTATGTTAAATTCAATAATATAAATTCACCTCAACTTGAATTTAGAAATTAAAAAAAAAAAAAAATTAAAAAAAGATTTATTGAAAGTTAACCAAAATTATATTAACCTGAATTAACATGGGAGATTCCTAAAGTTATTTTAAATACAATTCCACCCCAATTCCGACAATTTACAATTTCAATTCATTTTTAATGTAAGAAGCAAAACTATTTTAAGTCAAAAGCTGCTTTTAATTAATTTTTAATTAACTCTAAAATAAAATTTATTAAGGAATTTAAATTGTAAATTGTTAGAAATGGGATGGAATTGTACCTAAATTAATATTAGGTGTTCTATTTAATTGAGGGTAATAGAATTTTGTTCAATTTTCAAAACTGGGAATAAAAGCGAATCTAGTCAACTTTTATTCACTACGATGTAATGCAAAGCCTCTAAAAAAGTATATTTATTATTGATGAGTTAGCTTAAAAATTTTCCCTCAGTCAGTAAAATCACAATAAGAAATTTCAATTTACGGTCAATGAACACTGTAACATACTGTATTAGTAAGTTTTAATGACGTTTTTTTTTTAAATAAAAATACACAATCTTGCTTAAAAATAATACTTTTTATTAACAACCGCTGCTTAATAATATATTTTTTATTATTATTCACTTTGAGTTCTCGAAATATTTTTAACGCTGCATGTTTTCCATTGGCATTGTGAAAGATCGTCTGCTCAGCCACATCACAGACACCAGGGCGGCGCTATACAAAATTACTACCATGAATCCCTTGAGTGTCACTTCTGTGCAGGGTGACCAGACGTAGTAATTTCATTACTTGGAGTATGCAAAAACAAACTATAATTTTAATCCAGCGGGCATTTTGGGTCCTACTGACAAAAACATCCGTAAGTGGTATGATCAATTTCTGGAAACTGAGGTGAATTCAGGTGAATTCTGGCTATGGTTATAGAGGTATCGCCTTCTAGCCATCACGTCATACTCCACTGCTAGACTAGGGCCTAGCCATCGAAGATCGAAATTGACGAGAAACAATGAAGGGATGAAAAAAAGGGTGAAAAAATGGGAAAGAATAAAAAGTTTCTGCTTTATTTTGTTTAATTTCTATTGCAAGCTCTGATTGTTCATTAATTCAATAATAAAATCAACGACAAGTTAATTATCTCAAAATAAAAGTTAAATATTTTATTAGTCATACAGAAGTAAGAAAATATTCAATACTACAATCTCTCCTTGACTTAGCCGCAAATATCTCGTCGCTGTTGTGTAAAATAAATTCGTGTCCGTTGATAATGAATCGTGTTTCGATCATAGTTTCATGAACGTTTGCGTCAGTGGGCGCAGCCATCTTGAAAATGACCAACGAAGCCAACTTTTGAGAAGCTCGCTTAAAAACCTAGCCGGACTGGGGCGGACCTAGCCAAGCCTAGCGATCGCGTTCAGGGAAAAGGCTAGGCTAGCCCACGTAGCCGTAGCGAGCCGGCTACCTTCCTGAATTCACCTGTGGATGTCCTTGTAAACGCAAAAGCACGGGACTAGTAACAGCAGACATGCTAAAAGGAGTTTGGGATGATATTGACATTGTCCGGGTGACTCGAGGGAGTCACATAAAACATTTGTAATGCTAGAATCAAAAAATATTTGAATTTTCCTGCATTTTAAACCCGGTCTGGTTAGTTTATGTTATAAAATAAATGCATAGCAAAATTTTGAAATGCCGGACATCATTTTGAATCGCCCTGTATTTCGATGTCTTGTCGATTTTCCCTTTGTAGACTGTTTCCTCCGATGATGGTGTATGTTGAAACGCGTCAGGCTAATAAATTAGTTTTACCGTTCACTTTTGGTTCTTTATTCAAGCATTAATTATATTCACAATTATGGGAGGGTGATTTAAATGAAAACATTAAAAGTGCGATAAAAATTCGTAACACCGCTCGATTTTCCTGTAAATTGCAACAGTGTTCTTTTCGTTTGAAATTCGATCAACAAGTTTTAGTACGACTTAGAAACATCATGTGGCGCAGCAGTAGTGTTGAAAATAAAGCTCTAGATTAGGAGCTTTAGTTGAAAATGCGGTCCCGCTGCAACGTGCATCGAAGAGAACAGCATGCTACCATCCTTTTTCTCACTCCCCAACGGGGGGGGGGGGGGAGCCCATCGAAATTCACCAACGAATGAAAGCTTAGTATGGTGAGTATGTCTGGCACTGAGTAGCAACACCAGAGTACATAGCAACAGTTGGAGCCATCGTGAAGGAAAACTGGAGCGTAAAAGCGGATGAAATAGCCACACTTATGAGTAAGAGCCAAGGACCAGCACACTATCTATATCTTTCATGCTGCTCTGTTGTTCCACAAAGTGTCCTCAAGATGGATGCCACGCTAGCTGACTGAAAATTGAATGGGAAGAACGACATATTGGCACCTGTTAAGAACTTTTGCAAGAACTTTGAAGCAGGAGGTCTACTCTCCAGACCTCTTCCTCTGTGATTACCACATCTTTGGATAACTCAAAGAGGCGATGGGAGGCAAGACTTTCAGTTCCGACGAATGGCTGCACATTCAGCCAAAGGAATTTTTTTCCTAAAGGCATTCATGCCCTTCCAAAGCACTGGAATATTAGTATTGAACGCAATGGGGACTACGTCGAAAATCTCTTATCATTGTGTATCTTATTTGTTCAGTAAATTACGAGATAAGAAATATTGAAGGTAAATAAGTGTATCCCATACACGGAAATATATTAGATATACCCCTCGTAGTAGAGTGAACTGTTCCGATTAAGAGACATGTTACTGATCATGTGGCCGCAGTACAAGGGTAATTAATCATCATCTTCTGTTATCTTCGAAACAAGGATTTGAGCAGTTTAGGGAGCGGCATAATAATCGGTGACAGACAATCTAGCATTTCTGCAACTGCCAATATGTTGGACTTTTTTTGTAAAAATATTGCTCTTGCGTACAACCATGGTGCAACGCCCAATAAAGCATCCCGTTCTGTGGCCGACAACATCCCGTCATGACATTGGGGTTATGCATTACATCCCCATTGGGGGATCTACAGAAAATGGCGCCGTGGTAGATGGCGCACTTGTACTAGCGCCCATAGTCAAGCACTGAAGTGCATCTTCTTTTTCAAATGCAAATTTTCTCCAATTAAATCTCCATAATTACAAATAATATATACGAACACCAATGTTTACATTATATAATTAAAATAAAAAATAAAATGACAATATTTGGGCTTTGGATTGTGGTCATTGAAACTACAAATAATAAATAAATATAATTTTTTTTTAATTGAAGAAACTTAACCATTTGTCAAAGAGAAAAAGAAGTAATCTTTTTTTAGTGAAGTATTTTTACTTTTGATAAGTTTGCTTAATGTGAGTGGTTAGCAAGAATAATTTACTTTTTTATAATGTCTATTGTTTTCTCTTTTAAAAATATTTTTCAATTTCAAATATCTCAAAGTTAAATTTCTAATTAAAAACAGGCATGAACATCAATGCTGTCATTAATAAGCTTATACAACCTCTGACAATTAAGTTCGGTGAATGACCTCATATTGCGAGTGGATTGCTGGCTTACATGAAACAGCAGTTACTATCATTCAAAGTAATCCCCGTCAATGGTTAATGCACTACTGGGAACGGCTGTACAAGTCCTGGAAACTCCTGGCGTAGTCGTTTTTAGGGATAGCCTTCAGTTGGGTCGTAACATTATGTTGGAAGTCTGGCCACTCCAGGGGGCGTGTTCCACGGTGTTCCGGCCTCCTCGGAACCGTTTAAACCACTCATGAACACACTTCAAAGTGATACCACTTTCTTTGTAAACTGTTGTCAGCATTTCATGAGTCTTTTTCGTTCGCTGATACATTTTGGGTTTCGACCACGCGCACTACACCTTCACTCTTCAATGTCCTGTTTAACCACTATAAACACATTCGCAGCGCTGATTCTCTCAAATTTGTTTAAACATGTTTCGACCTGTCTGGGGCAGGATACGACGGTAGCGCACTCTTACGACCATTAGCAATATGAGGTCATTCACCGAACTTAATTATCAGAGGTTGTAATTAAAATATACATAATATGACCGTATTTGGCCTTTATTCAGCATTCACGTATTTGATAAGTTTGTTAAATATTCGTGGTTAGTAAGAATGTCTTACGTTTTATAATGCGTATTTTTCCTATAAATATTTAGAAGAAGAAAATGTTAAGCATAGATACACTGTATTTTGTTCATCTTACTCGTTGATAAAATAAATTAAATAAATAGTAATAATATGGATGTCCTTTAATTAGTGATATCTTAAATTAAACAGTTTTTTAAGATATTTGTTGAAAAATAAATTAATAAAGCACTTTTTATTTCTTATAAGTTTGTTAAATATTAATGTTAGCAAAAAATATTTTACTTTTTATAATGTGTATCTTTTGTATAAACATTAAAAATTCAAAAACAATATCATCACATTATTGGTCTTTGAGCATTGAAACTTAAATAGTAATGATATACAAGATCTATCTAAAAGGATAGTCTTTCTTATCTACAAGGGTAATCTAAAAAACATTAATCTAAGAAAAATTTATTTAAAAATAATTATACATTGAAGTAAACACTTGATATTAACTTGATATTAAATTTTGATATTTGTTTGACCCCCATTTGACAATTCTGTATTTGAAAAAATAAAAACTTTTACCTTCACTTTAGAAATAAATTTCCTTCAGTCAAAAAATGTATTTATTTTAAAATAATAAATAAATAAATAAATAAATAAATATAAATCACCGATGTCATGCGATAATAAGGTCCTGCTGCACATAAACTAACTGATTACCCAAGAGAACTTAGGCGCTGTAGAGCACTGTACAGGGTGTTGCAAAAATATACAGAACAGTACTGCTGGTAGCTTATCCTCTCGCTTCAGGGGCCGGTTCATAAAATGATAATTGGGAAATTTTATTTTGTTAACCCATTTACGCCGAAATTTTACCAAAATGGAAATCGAAACTTCATATCTTAAATTTATATTCTGTAGCATGTAAAGACAAAAAATAATTTAATATTCCTCTAGTCAATACCCTGTATATAGGAGTGTTTTAAGATCCTATAAACAGATGCTTAGTATAAATGCGCCGTCTGTGAGAAGCTATCGACACTGCTTCATGAAGGTCCCCCATTCGTGAAATAACTGACTAGAGGACAGCAGTGGGCTGCAGAGAAAAATTTCTGAACACTGCACCAGACATTATCCCGTATCGGTTATGACAGTCGACATTCATACGAAGGGTGCCCAGCCTTTCAACACAAAACAAGAAATTGCGGATGCAATGGTCCTGATTTCTAATCCGTAAGAAAGAAAATATGAAATACTGGACAACAAAAAATTTTTCGAAAGTTTCTGCTTTCATCCCCAATGATGAAATCGAGACTAAAAATAAATCTAAAAGCAGAAACTATCAATGTTATAGGAAGGTGGCGGTTCTGCCATGGTCTGCTGAACGTTTTTATATAATAATGTTTCCACGGGGTGGGTTTAGGTGGAGAATTGAAGATTAAAAAATGTAACCAATTATAAAGTACGATAAAAACCATTCCCTTTTTAAAATTCTGAATACGGGCATGTATCGGCCTCGATGGCTCAGTGGTTGCGTGATCGCCTCTGATGCCCGAGTACGCGGGTTCGATCCTGGCCGAGGACGACGAGGATTTTTCAGGGGGAAATCCTGAGATCACGCACTTCCTTCGGAAGGGAAGTAAAGCCGTTGGTCCCGTGTAGTCGTTTGCCAGCTGCACGTTAAAGAACCCTTGCGAGGCAAAATTTGCGGCCCCTATAACGCCGTCCTGAAATGACGTTGAAAAGGACGTTAATACCAAACAAACCAATACGGGCATGCAGACATCAACATGAACATTGTTGCCGATGAAGTCCACTCGTTCATGGCCATAGTTTTCATTCTACGATACGGATACGGTCTCTTTCAGCACAACATCATACGCCACAGTGCTTGTTGGTGTCTAAGTAGTTCAAAGAGCATAACTGGTTATGAATGAGTAGTCTCCAGTTCTTAATCAGATGATTAGGAACGGCATCGAACATTTCTTAGAAGATATGGAACGGACTATTCGGATGTGACACAAACTATTGACAAATTTGCAGCAGTTGCAGGATGCTGTCCTTGAGGCACTGGAAAATATTCCTGTACAGCAGTTACGTATGTAAGTGGAGTCCATGCTCAGTCGTAAAGTACTGTATAACGAATATGGGAACTCCAGCCTTGTATGAAGGATCGTTCAGAAAGTTCGTGCAGTTGGTTAGAGAAATAGAAGACTGGCATTATGCAGTATATTAGTTCACATCTAAAGATGATCCCTTTAAAATCACACATTTTCCCCAGCGACACAACACGATCCCATCATTGTAGAAGTCCGAACTTCGGCGTTGATAAAGTTTTTTTTACCTCCCTTACCCAGAGGTGTACAGGAGGCAAGGCAGGTAGGGCAGATGCCCTGGGCGCCAGTCTTGATACACCTGCTGGGCACAAAAATGAATACTATGCGCCGGGCGCCATTTACCCTCGGTCCGACACTGCCTTTATCACCTGTCAGTCGCTAATGAAATCGCTATTTGCTAATTTCTTTCATGTATTGGTATACATAGCAGATGTCCATAATGATCAGGTAGCTGAAAAATTCATCCTCGTTGGTTTCGCACATCTCCAACATCACCTCAGCGGAACTCTTTCGCTTTTATTTTTGAATGGGTGTCAATAAACAAGGGAGTTATCGGGAAACTCTTATATGGAATTTGTTATAGAAAATAAAAAAAAAATGTTGAAAAAATAATACTTCTTATTTTTCTTCTTTTATAAAATAAGAATATATTGACGTCTGACATATAACATTAAAATGGCATAAACCATTCAGTTTATACATTGTAAATATTATTTGTTGGTTATATTAATTTATAATAATTATTAAGAATGTTAATGATTTTTTTTAAAAGCGTATTTCATTAAATGAAATGATTTGCTATATTAAATGAGTTTAAGTCAGAATCTAATATTTAAATCGTAAATGAATTTAAAAGGTTTTCTATTTAAAAAAGAAAAATTATACTCTTTGAACTTGTTAATTGGAGGGTTGTTTTCCTTTAAAATTGTATTTAATATCAAATTTATGGCTATAGGGTCATGTGATCTTTTCTGAGGCGTTGTTGATTGGTTTTATAATGTACTGTTTTTGTGTTTCATTATCTAATATTTTCCTAAAATACATTTTTATTTATGAGCCATGTATTCATTTTCCTACCTATTTTTGTTTTTTTTTCTTTTTCTTTATCTTTGTTGTGCAATTAAAATAGAAGCCAATGCTTTTAAAACTTGTTTTTCAAAAGAAAATTGCCCTTCTTATTCCATAAAAGACATCTTCTTATAATTAATAGCACAAATCCTTGCCAGGAAATGCCTTTCCATTTCTACAATTAAGAGAGCAGACTCGACATCGACCACTAGCGCGCTGTTTACCTTCTGGCTAAAACGCTAACAACGTAAATAGCATCATCATCATCGTCATCATCCTCCGCTAATTGGAATTCTTGTCTCCTTAGTTGCGCAGCATCCCGAGGGAGGGCGCCACTTGTTCCTCTCTCATCTCCAGCATCCGCCGCTACTAAACTCCCGGCGTTCCCTTACCCTTAAGTTCTCCGCTCCCTCCCTTTCGCCCTTGTCCTTCTATTGTTAATAGCAAATAAAGTATCGAATTTTTAGATTAACGAATCCCCCCCCCCAATGTTTTGCTGCTGATAATAGAATCTTTTGAGAAAGTGTATTTGGAATGTTTTTTATACTCAACTCATTAACTTGAAAAAAGATACGCGAGTGCAAACGTTAGAGATACTCGAAAAAGGATTAATAAATACACGAAATAATTCGAAATTATATTCATTTGATTAATTTGAAAGTTACATTCATTTTTTTGTTCAGGTTAAAATATTTTGATAAATTTCATACTGGAGCTCTCCTTTATGCTTTATTCTTAATTAAATAATAATTAACTAGTTCATTCTTATAGATGAGTCTGTTTTGGGAAGTATAATAGAGCTCTGGGTTTTCTTAAACATTTGAAAAAGATACATTTAGATTGGATACTTTAAAAGATACTTTCGTTCCGACACGTCTTTTCTTTCAACTTTCAGTTGAAATAATACGCTGTAGCTTGATTAACAAATGTATTTTCATCTGAAATACACTGAATGTTTGACAAATTCTCTCGGGCGACATTTAGTAGCCGAAATGCTTTTTTTCTTTTTTTTTATTCAGTGATTTCGATACAGTAGCTCGTTGATTATATGTAAATCGATTTCCTTCAAACTAAATAAGCTACTGTATCGAAATCATTTCAAAAGAGATATATACGTATATCATCGAAATCGATAAAATGGTGGATGTTTTTGGGATGTTTCGTTAATTGCTTGAACTCTTTTCAAAGAAATCAATGGGGGCTAACTTCTTGTAACCCAACACACGCAATTCTCTCGTCAAATGGTTAATGCATTTCGTTAATAAATAAATTCTCGAGCACGATGAGGAAAGAGTTAAGTTGTAAATGACACCAAGGAAGGGGGGAACTAGGCTCGACGGACGATTTTTCCGTCGTTGTTTCGCCTTCGTTAGGCGACGATCGATAGCCATTCAATGAAGATGTCATCCTTCCTCCCTTTGCTTCTTCGTTCTTTCTGCTCATCCTATCAACGGTCTCCTTCATCTTCTTTCACGCGCGATGAAGTATATTCAACGATCCTTTGTTGTTGTTATTATTATTGTTGTTGTTTACAGCATTTGAAAAATGTTTCTAATAGAAGGTTGTTTGAAATAAATAATAAACAGATAAAGGAAGGAAAAACAGAATTCATCGAGCGATAAAAGTATAATTGAATTAAAGAATCTGCTTTATTTTCTTTACAAAGAAATCGATATGCTTAATAAATATGCAGTTAAATTAAATTAAGTTTATTGGAAATTGTGCAAGGGTTGTCGATGTTTTCTTCTCAGACCAAAATCTTTTTCCTTTGACCGCGGTTTCACAATGACGGCATAGACCTCGGTCATTCTCTGCTAATCACAGAATAGGTCGACGGGTGGTGACATTTCTCCCCCACCCCTCCTATCGAAACGAGGTCATATGGCCATGGATGATGTTTATGAAATTGACTTGACCATAAGCTTGTGCTGTTAAGAATATCATGTTTAAGTTCCACGCGCTGTCCCTCAGCGAGCATTGGTGGAGCCATCGGAGCCACTGCCATGTCCATACAAAAGAGTTTGATTGAATTTATATAAACATTTAACATTGAACTGAGCAATTTGACTTTGAACTCTAACGCTTTTTGATTAACGGGTTCATAATAAAATGAAGTGTATTTCTTCTGGTTTCATGAAAACGGTCAATTGTCGTCGATTTTAGTGAGCTATGGTTTGCAAATGAGGGACGATGTCAAAACGGAATAAAAGCGGAAAGTTTTCGGACTTTTTTATGGTTACATTTTTGCATTTCATTTAATTAAATAAAAAAAAATTTATTTTTCTTAAACGTTAACATTTAATCATTCTACTCTCCTAGATAAAGAAAACTGATTGTGTAGTGTGTGTGTGGTGAAAGATTTGAAAGCCGTAATTTTTTTTTAGCGTTTAAAAGTGGATGAATGATAGGCGATTCACCTTTTAGCTATTTGAGTACAATCTCAAGTTAATGTAAATTTATAGATATAGTTGTGGAGATTGAAGAGGGGCTGCGACATATTCTTTTTTAGACCTTCAAGTATCGAGTTTCGTTTAACTCACTCGAGTGGGTTCACGAGATGGATTTAGAGGAACACGTTTTGCACATAGTGATTTATTTCGCGCCTAATGCGCGGCAATTTCGTGAACCAGATAAAATGTCGATTTCATGAGTTATAGGTTTTTCTTGCTTGCAAAAGGAAAGGCGTTTACAGAGAAAAAAAGGAGAGAGGTCTAAAGAGTTTCTGTTTCTAAATTTACTGTCGGGATCATCGATCTCTATCTGAAAGTTAAAGATTTATTCTCAATGATAATTTGCAAAGCGAACTAAATAAAGACGTTTTTCTTTAGGGAAACGATACCGCATACTCTTTTACATTTCAGCTTCCTATCAATTTTACTTTTTTTTTGACCTATGCAATGTTTGTAAACAAACTTCCTTTTCCTTTATCTGGCCATTGCATTGCATAAGAAGAGTTGTAGTTGTCGCCAATGAGCCGTGACCCCTCGATGGAGGGGCTATCGCCTCCAGAGGCCGAACCATGAAGGAGGAAGAAAATGCAGAAGCATAACCATTAGTCCACGAGACAACCTTGGAGGGTCGTAAAATTTATACCACATGCCAATCGATGATCGATCGATCACTTTCTCCCTTTTCCTCCGCGTGATGATGCCTAACATCCCCTCCTCCTCTCTCCCTCTCTCTCATCTCAAGATCCTCTATGCATGGATTGGTGAGTGAGGTTGAAGGCGGGAGGGAGCCGTGACAATGGCCTTCCTCACAACTTTCGCCGAAAGACAGGTGAAAAACTTTACGTGCTATTGTCTGCAACCGATGAACCATTCATTACTTTGCATTTTGTATTCGAATTCTCTTTCAGCTGCGAGACAGACTGAAAAAGTTCATCGCAGTCGAGGTCATTTGACCCGATTTGACAGAAAAAGAGGGGAAGGTTCAGCAGAGGGAGAGTCTGTGGTTTAACGAAGTGTTTACTTCATGCGGCGGCGGACTTTCCCCTTTTTCCTTCCGACAGCCTCCCCTCTTTCATTCGGAGCTCGTGTCGCTTGAGCACGCGTAGTTTCTTCACTAATCTGTTTATCAATGGCCTCGTGGTTTCTATATCGAGCGACTGCAAGTCGGCCTGGACCTATGATGCAACATAACCCCCACCTGCATTGGCATTCCAAAGAAAGAAGAATTGCGGCCAGATAAATCTTGTTTCACGTTTAATTGTGGAACTAAAGTTATTTTAAGTGATTCAGGGACAGTTATAATTGAAAAATACAAAAGTGAAAGACACTTAAACGGGTAGACTTCAGGTTTCTTTCGGACTTCCATCTTTTGTACCTTCTATTGGAGCAGAAAATTCCTCACTTTATTCTTTTTGAATAATAAATCTTTCCCACCTTTCGCGTATTGTTGTTAAATAAACCATTCAAAGACCTTCCCTCAAATAATAGGAAGAAAATCTAAAAACCTGACAGAAAAAAAAAAGTTTTTATACGAACTATAGATGTTTGTGTTTTGAATGTGTTATGTATATAAAGATTGCTACTGAGATACAATTACGCTTGAGGTAGACGACACGGCCGGATGTTTCTTTGAGACAGTGTAAGGTTACGTAAACATTGCATCACTTGTTATTTATTTGTTCATCTAATGGGCAGCGATGCTGTTTACAATGTTGTGACGAGAAAAGCATATGTTTACGGGAGACGAGGGAGTAAAACGCGCGCAATGACGTCACTGACCGCATATGTGCCATTGACACAGGGAACCAATGAACGAACGTCAATAAGAATCTGGCGATTCCACGTCATACCCTCACCTGATCACCGAACGAGGGGGAAGAGAACAAAAAAGAAAAGACTGGAGGGAAAGGAAAAAAAAAAAAAAAAAGAAAAAGAAAGAGTAAAACCCGACTGGCAACCGCAAAAGAATTCTTTAAAACTGCTTCCGTCTCACCTTCCCTCCAGTTCTTAAGTACTTCAAACGGAATGTTTCAATCTTCATTTGATTAATTTAATTCTGAGAACTTGTTGTTGCGAAATTAATTCCAATAAAGAAACAGAAATTCACAAATAAACATGTAATCAATCAGATAAATAAGCGCATGATAGACGGCTGATTTTTTAAAATCGCGTTATATTTGACGTAATAGAAAAATGTAGAATACTTTTAGTACTTCTGAAGGAAGAAGAAAAAATAAATTGAAATGGTGGAATGAATGGTACATTCGCACAGTCCTCCCATTATGACCTAAAATGAATTTTTCTTGCATACCTGTAGGTCAAATTTTTAAAATTATTTTTTAAAAATAAACACCTCTATTTCCCAAACGGTTAGGTTATCTCCCATCAATTTATATTTAAAAATTATTCATATCAATGAAAGTCCGTTTCGGAGGAGTTGGGTGCGCAAAATTTGGTCACATACGAAATTGTACAGACGGCAGGAAATTTTTTCGCGAATTTTCGGCATATCTTTGCGAATCGTGAAAAAAATTCAGTTTGGAGGCACAATAAAAACCTTAATAATTCCAAAATGGCTCATCATAACCAAACAATGTATTTATAAAAATTATTGTCTCAATGGGAGGAGTCCGTACATGTCGACCTTATGAACTTTTCTTCGCCGGTTCGTCGTTTCTTTATTTTTAGAACAAAAGATTAATATATCTTAAAAGGCTTAACTAATCGTGATAATAAATACATCAAGGCACATTTTGACTAACTCTCTGTGTGTGTATTAATTTCATTTGGTTCTGCCGTTTGCCGTTTCGGAGGAGTTGGCTGCACAAAATTGTTCATATACTGTACGTACAAAATGATTTTTTTCCTCTCAAAATTTCAACATTTTTTTCTCGAATCATGAGTTTTTAAGTCGATTTCAGTGAAAAAAAATTGAGTTGGGTTGAATGAAAACATTGGCTACCACTTTAGATGGTGGTTAGACAAAAAAAAAAGTGGGACGAAAGAGTTTTCTACGTTGTAATAACATTTTTTTTTAAAGTATGTTATTCGAAAGCTCTTTCGATACAAAAAGTGAAAGAAAGGTAGAATGACTTTAAACAATGAATGTTGGAAATTCCGTCGGTTGTACTAATTGTCGATCGAAAACGAAAGTGGTCAATTGTACTTCCCGTGACGAGATGTCGTGTGAACGGGATGCACTTGACTCATGCCGACAGTCAGCTTCCCAGCGATCTTTCGCCTTGAACGCTTATATTATCATAAACTCTCTATTAGAAATTAAAGTCATCTTCTAGCGCAGATGTTCCATTGTAGTTTTCAGCTAAATTACTTGCTCTCCCAATTATTTATTCACGTGCGTTTGCGCCATTGTTGCGAAAAATATACCCGTCACGCATTTGGTGAATTACTATTAAGCGCGTTCGTGTTCATTTAAGCCATGGGCATTTCCTATGCTTGCTCGTGATGATGAAACCCTATTGTTTTAACCTTTATTTGCTTATATTTATTTTACTAATATGCTAATACTTGCGCAGCTTCAATCGAGAGTCAGATAAATAGAATTTCACAAGAATTTTCTTTACCACTCATCCGTTTCCTTGTTAAATCATGCAACTCAAAAAGATCCTTCTTGAATGTTAATGCACAATACATTTATCAATTCAAAAATCTTTGTGCTTACTTCGCAGTTAGATTCGATTTTTGATTACCAGAAGTCTTTGAAAATTTAATTCTGAATTATTCTCCGTTTTAAAATATAACCTCATCACCATCGCAATCAGTTTAATGCAATCGATCATTAGATATGAAATTTTCCTTGAATTTTTTTTTAGAAAATTTAAACCTGAATTCTGATTTGCATAGTAATAAACTCGATGTATGGTCATTCAATTTTACTAGTGAACGATGATCGCCATGCACTTTTAAAGGTATAATTTGTATTAAAACACATTTATTTTGGACGCAGCTTTGAACTCGTTATTTTCTTATTCCCTAATTGAAATATCTCATGCCTCCACACTCTCTAAGGTGGGTTTTGAAGTCAGTTTTTCATAAACTCAGTCTTTCCATTAATTCCCGCCCTTTTTCTTTTGCAGTGTCTGATTTCACATTGCGAAGCAATTCGACATGCGTGCAATTTTATCGGAAGGCGAGTTCATAATTGATTACGTAATGACAATACCCTTCCACGCTGGCTTCGAATTATTAGATGAATAATTCATTTCGTTAACCATTCTTGTTAAAGGGAATGATTATTATGGAAGATTTCTTTTTCACTGGAAGAATTCTTTAAAGTCTGAAGTGCATTTTTCTTTGACGCATTATTACTTTTTTAGGGGGAAAAATGAATTTGAACCAAATCGTCATTTTGATCTTTTTTTCTCTTTTAAATCAATCAATTTGGAACATATTACAGAAATTATTTACGAATAAATAATAATATTAAGTAAACAAGACTTTTATAAATTGTCAATAATAAATATATCAGCAGAAAATTTTGTTTATTTCAAGATCAGAATAAAATGTGAAAAAAAAAAAAAAAATCCACAAGCGAACGTATTCAAACTCCTTACAACGAATTTCTCCCGCCACCAAGGCAAACAATCGCAAACCATCTTATCTAGTCGTATCTATACACAAATAACACGAAAACGCGCAAAATGGGATTCCTTTGACGTTTGTACAAGGTTGGTGGGCGAGTGAGTAAGGAGTATTCCTTTCACTACGGCAATTCTGTGTATACGATCACAATGGGGGAATGGTTCGCTTTTCTTCCATGCGAGGTCGTTGCTCGCAGTCTGTCTCTTTCGATCATCTAACGGAGAAGCTAAAAGCACCGGCCGAAGCATCGCGACCACGATTCTCATTCTCAGTTGTGAAGATCTGTGTATCGCTTGCCAATTTTCGTTGTTTCCTTACTATGAGAAGATCATTGCAGTGGATAGTTTCCCTGTCAGTAGTGTTGCTTTCTCTCCAGAGGATACCAACTGTCTCTAGTAAGTGACTCCCGCTCTTATTGCCGATCATGCTGCAAAGGCTCCTTTGGCTGGCTGGCTGGCCATTTCTACCTTGACTTAAGCGTGTGAAGGGTTTTTGCTTCAGCCGTGCGAGCTTTTCTTCTTCTTCTTCTTGGTTCCGCTCTGTCAGAAGATAGACGGCGGTCACTCGTTATAGAGGAGAGCTATTGCTTCGCTTAAAAGAGAACGCGTGAAAAAGTCGATCAACCACTAAATATTTACATAATATAAAAGAAAAGAGGAGAGAAAAAATCTGTGCGTTTATTTACAATAAGGTAGATACATCGACTCAAGATTTTATCATTTATCTCTCCTCTCTGTTATTATTATTATTTTTTTTTATATATATCATTGTCAATCTCTCTCCTCGTCTTCCGCAAGATTTATTGGAACAATCGTGACAAAATTATTCATCCTTTATGGATTTGCTTTTCCGATTCTCTAAACATCTTCATATACACCTTCTTTTTAAATATCTTCATCCTGTGCTATTTTAGGAAGATCCACTTGTTATATTCGTGCTACATGCTGGGAAGATTCCGTTACTTTGTATACTGTGTTCCGCGTTTTCTTACATTGTAATCAAAGGGGTATATGGAAGAAGGTCTAAATGCTTCCACTCTTAATATATTTAGAAATGGAAATAATTTATATGCCCTGCTTGCTTTTTATTAGTGCTGATGATAAACCAATTTATTAATTCATATTATTATTATTTCTCCGTAAATTTATTAATTTTTATATATCGTAGATTATATACGTTGTTTTTTTTTAAAGACGTTTCTGGTTCTTTATAATATTTTTAAAATAAATGTTGTTGTTTTTTTTAAATTTGTAAGCATTTAATGGGATATATAAGCATCAATATATTTAAAGCGAAAAATAAAAGGACGGGGAAGATCTTAAAAAATTAAAAGTTTTATCTTCCTTTATTTTCTATAATATTATCTATATTTTCCATCTTTATTTTGTTACTTTATTAAGATAGAAGATATTGAGTAACAAATATATAGATTATTTTGGTTATTATACTTTTTTTAAGATTCTTAAATAAAATTAAAACTGACAAGCTTAGATTACAATTAAATTTTTTTTTATGATGACGAGTATTGTTGGGAAGTTTCAACAATGTACAAGGATAAGTGTTGTTAGAAATCGTATACTTTATTAATTATAATGATATATCTCAACATATTATCAACTCGGCATTAGTTTTGGGAAAAAAGAAGAATGTCTGAAAATTTATAACGGCAAAATAATTCCAATCCAGGGTAAACAGCACCACTATCCTTATATGTAAAGGATCGTGGTTTACCGTATATAGAAATCATTAAAGTATGCAAAATATAAGGAAAGGTAATTAAATTTCCAAATTACAGTAGACATCAATACTTAACGAAGTACACAGTTTCTAACAACGATCATTTTCATATGTCGTTAAGACTTCCCAACTATACCTGTTGTCATAAGTCTGTTGTTATGCTCGTTTTCCCCCCCCCCCCCCCACCTCAAGTTCTTACCTTGAAAATTGTTTAATAACCAAAAACCATTATTTATTTTATATTTCTATTTCTATGTTATATATTTCTATTATCTTTTCACTTGGAAGTATTTTATGTAGTACTTGAACGCATGTTTTTTTTGTTTTTGTTTTTTTTTTTTTTTTTTATATTTTTTGCTGGAGATCTTGAGGCACTCCAGATTAGGATGCTGAGAATTATTTCACATAAACTTTTTCTTGAAAGAAGAAATAAAAATAGCATTTCGTATGGATTGATTTGGTCGTTTCTTGTTGAGCAAATATGACATATAAGCAGTAGTTTGTTTCCTTAATCATTTTAATTCCATACAAATTGAGTGGGCCATTAAACTCAATAATTCAATTCCATATTAATATGATTTGCTGTAAATAGGTAATCTTTCAGAATGGAGGGACATATGCTATTTTCAATTATTTAATATGATTCAAATTTTTCTAAACATTTCTTTCAAAGATCAAAACTTCTTTTAAATATGACTTTAAATGAGTATTTGGAAGTATAACTTTTAAGCCCAGAGTTTATCTGAACAAACCTTATACAAAAGGGTACTAAAAATACTATTAACTTAAAGAAAGCTTTATCATTTAGTTTAATTATCAATTAAAAATTATACCGTTTTTCAGTGAGTTTTTTTTTTTTTTAATTGAAAAAGGCCAGTGCTCAAGCACCCAATTTACCTGTGCATCAAACAAATGCATTCCTTATTCATGGAAGTGTGATGGAGATGATGATTGCCGAGACAATTCCGATGAAGTCGACTGTGGTAAGAGACTTGAATTTCTGATTATAGTTATAATCTCTCACGCAAATCTCACATGCAAATCTCACACATACACACGTGCTTGTCCACTGTCCACTAATCCAATAAAGCATGTTTAATAAAAGATCAGTCTCTTTTGTCACCGATTGCTCTAGCCTTCCATTGCTCCGGGAATATTTTTTTAGTGGTAGGGAAGGGGGACAGTACTTCATCTCATGTAAATATATGCACAATATAGGGGGTCCTCGACTTTCAATATAAACACTAATTGGTTTCCGGAAAGTGTGTAGTAAGTGCGAAATAAGCGTCGTAACACCGATAAACTGATGGGAATTTATAAATGTCGTAAGTGCGAAACGTTTTAAGTCGAGGACTCACTGTTGTTGTCATCTTTGATAGAAAGAGAATATCTATTAGGCCTAATATCTATATATAAAAAAAAAAACCCTTTATAATGTAACTTTGCATGTGTTGATGAGAGTAGGAGCAACTGCCCCCTTTCTTTAGTCCATTTATGCCCTTGTACTATAATTTATAATGGGAAAACGTTTAATTTATATTTTTTCTCTTATTTTTTTGCCATATACGACTATGAAAATAAATAGAAATATCTAAAAAAGTAGAAGAAAATTCATTTAATGAATTTCTCAATTTTTTTTTTATTTTTTTTTAAATTTTAAATGTATTTTTATAAATGTTGCAATTTCTATTTATATAAAATTTATGAAGATATAATAGTGAAATTATATAAATTTTATAAATTCTTAAATAAAAATAAAAAATAATAAAATAAGAACTCAATGAAATAATATTAAAATTTTAAAAATAGATAAGAAGCATGCTTAAAATTTATAATTACATAAAAATTGATTTCAAAATTAATGCATGTTTAAATTAATATGAAAATAATGTGAAAATCAAACATTTACAATATTCTGACAATTAAAAATTTTTTGAATATATTATGAATTAAAGTTAAAAAAATAATAAAGGAAAAAGTTATTTAAAAGGAAAAAAATATTTTTCTATAACAGAAAGTCTTGATATTTAATTTTTGTGAATTTTTTGCATCTATAAAATAATTAACATTCACTTAAATTTAGGAAAGCAATAGAACCTCCCCCCTTAATTATATAAGAGTTTTATTTATTTATTTTTTTAATCAATATAACTTAGAATTGTTATGTAATATGAAAAATATTTCTAGCAGAGTTGTTGAAAAATCATCAGCCAGTAACATGCATCAATTATTATTTTTTTTATTAATTAAAAAATCTGATTTTTGCTAAATATATTGCACTTTCTTGAATTGAAATGCTTGTTTGTTCCATCCATAAAATTTATTTTTTGAAAACGTTTTGAAAATAGAACAAACAAGCTTTTCTTCTATTAATTAATTGTGTACTTGATTTGGGATTAATTTTAATTTCCATCCCCAGTCTACTCTGATCTGAAGTTTTGGCTAAGAGGATAGATGAAGATTCAGCAACTTGATTTAAGTGAATTAACTACTTTCTTATAGTTACATTCTAAGGGCTGTGCATCCCCTTAAAAGAATTAATCCAAAACTAAATATATTAATTTTTATTAATTCAAAATAATAAAGTGAAAAATTCAAAATATTTATTTTTCTTTTCTTTTATTTTTTAAAATGTCATGTAGCCTTTTAGTTTAAAGTGAAATTCATTTATGTTTTGAATTTGTTTTTCTGGAAATGTACTTGTAGAGTTGCTTATTACATGATCAGAAATGTAGCATCTGCTGCACTAATTACCCCTTTATTGTTTTAATAAAATAATTGATGCTTTTCAACAATTTAAATATGTATGGTTTGAAACTACAGAAAAACTGTGACCTCAATAACAGAAAAATTCTTGGCACAGAGAATAGGTAGGGATAATAGAAGATTCATGTAAAAGTCTTTATTCAGTATTGTCTTCATTCAGATTGCAATGCTACTCAACATGCCCAAGATTTGATTTTGTACTTTTTTTTTTTCCCTGTCATCACTATAATTTCATCAGTAAACTTAATACAAACCTAATAAAAGAATGCAGAGAAATTAATAAAAATGTTGTGATTCTTACTAAATACAGGAGGAGGAAGACTAAAAAGCATGTTATGACATAAAAGCACAATGATTAGAGAACTACACAAGATCTTGCATTTGAAGGCATTTAATATTTTTTTCTCAGTTTGGCAATAATTCTTAACTCTTTTAGATTCTTGAAAAACTGGAGACGATTGAAATGAAACGTTATTTAGTATATCGTGATTTTTTGTAATTATCTGTCGTGTTCATGTTACTCTTCTGAAGTTTCTACATTGATACCGGGGGGCCCCCCCCCCCCCCCCCGCAACAAAAAAAAAAAAAAAAAAAAAA